>PVJC01001574.1:0-91174 GCA_004026665.1 Murina feae
GCCAGCCTAGGCAGGCAGTTGCAACAGAAGCCTCTGGTTTGCTCTAGCTCCATGGCTGCTGGCCTCCATCTTGGCTGGGTTAATTTGCATACAGCCACTCTGATTGGCTGGGAGGCATGGCTTGGCTGGTGGGCGTGGCTGTGAGCAGAGGCTCAGCCAGCCTAGGCAGGCAGTTGCAACAGAAGCCTCTGGTTTGCTCCAGCTCTGTAGCTGCTGGCCTCCATCTTGGCTGGGTTAATTTGCATACAGCCACTCTGGTTGGCTGGGAGGTGTGGCTTGGCTGGTGGGCATGGCTTAGGTGTCTCGGGTAACGGTCAGTTTGCATATTACTCTTTTATTATATTAGACTATGTCTTACAACCATTGCAGCCATATCTTACACTGGTTCCCTCACCCCAATTTTCACAAAACAATGTGAGGAGAGCCAAGTGATCCCTGCACACACAGTAGGTTGCTTTAGAGGAGAGAAGCCCTACACTTAAGAATACAGTGGGTAGTAAGCACGCCTGCCCTTTGATCTTCAGGGGGACGTTATTCTCTAAGGTTATTTCCTCTACAAACATCTTTAAAATATAGAGTAGAACAAAGGCAGTCGGTACTCCTGTTTCTCCACAGAAATGCAATTGATAAGAATATTTTCTCCCAACAGACTGTGATGAAGACAAATTGTCTCTGAAACTTGTGCTACTAACAATTACACTTGTGTACACTGAGTACAGTTTTATTAAATTTAGGGTTATTTTTTTCAATTTTGATTTTGTGGTATTTGAAAAACTGGAATATGTTTTGTTGGAAACTGAAGCTTTACATGCCTAAGCAAATTACTTTTAAAAAATAACTTTTGTTATATTAGTACCTTGTTTAAAAATAGTTTTCTGAAAACGGATTTTGGTTCTACATTGAGCTATGCATAGCAAACGCCTGAAATGATGATGGTTGTTGGTCCTGGGTTTCCATGCCGTTATTTTGCATTATGTTGTGTTCCTCTCTCTGTAGCAGCAAGACTTACACTAAAAGAATGTATTTGTATGTTTTGGAAGAATAGTTTTTATTTTATTCAGGGAATTATTTTTCTTCTACATAGAACTCACTTTTATTATAATATTTATGTGGCAGTAATATCTAACAAGCTTCTGAAACACAGGATAACTTTTGATAGACTTTGCAATTCTGCCAGAAGCAGAACTCAAACTAAACATGTTATTTAAAGCAACTATGAAAGTTATAATAAAAGGAGTGTTGTTAATATCAAGAAGGTTTTCAATGCAAGGTCTACTAACTATCCTCTTTCACATAGAGAAAAAGTACCAAAATTAGAAGAAGTAGAAGAAAAAAAGGACACCAATAGCAATATGCATTTACCAAAAGCTAGAAAAAAATATTGAGAGAGATGTTAACTATTTGCTGAAAACAAACAAACTTTACATGTCTATATGTGAATACCCAGGAACCATTTCACAAACAAACAAAAAAACAAACAAACAAAAAACACCACATATTTCCTTTATTTCTCAAAAATCAATAATGTTCTCTTCTAAACCAAAAGCATAGACTTTTCTCATTTATTCATTCTCTTATTATTTTTAACATTATTTACTCTTTTCCCCTCCAAAGAATATGTCTTTGGTTTGAGAGTCTATGCTGCCTCAGTGGGATGATCTAGGAGTAAACTCAAGGAAGTCCCCAAACCTCTGAAGTCTATGTGAGTCTTGAGTTAGAAGTTCATCTGCACATTTTGGACAGGGTCATGGTCTATATCTTTTATGTTTTATCCAGTTCTCAAAGTGATATGACTCAGTGAAAGTGAAAGCCACTGGCCCATTGAAGCAGTTTCCAAAGTTAAATATAAAGATGCTATACTAGGGTAAGAGAAGAAAATACTAAAATTTCTATTTATATTTTTGTTCATAAATAAAATGAGCTTTACTACTATATCATAGTATATAGCTTGAAAGCAGCGTATTAATACTATTTATCATAAGTATTACTAATTTTTATATTATGAATACTCACTTTTGATATTTTTAATATGTTGCCAGTGCACTAAAGTAGTTGACTCATAGTGTGCAGGAATCCAAAAAGCTGGAGAACACCACTTTAGATTGGTGAATATCATTTCTGTGATAAGATTTTACAGCGTATCTTTCATTTACAAGGGGAAAGAAGTGAAAGGGCAGTAAATTCTCAAATACTGATATATTTTTATTCGCTTCAATTTTTCAAGATATAAGTTATTTGGGGAAGAAGGCAGCTCGTTGTGAGGGAACAGTGCCTGCAGGCTGCACAGTCCTGAGTTACTGTGAGCATCTCTGTTTCCCAGAATTCCATGACCATTGTCATTACAATTTTCCAAAAGGCTTCAGTTTGTTACTACAGAATATTTGAAATTGTCCAACCTCCGTAACAGCATTTTTTGTTTCTCCTTATTTTGTTTTAGTTTTCGGTGAAGCCAATTCATAGTTCTTTGATCAACACAGATGGGTTTGGCAACATTTCAGAATAAATGAACATCTTGGCAGATACTTTAAGATTTGGGCATTACACGAAGTCCTTCTCTCCACAAACGGTAAGGTTTACTGGCAACTTAATATTGTGACATTAAACACTAAAATTATCGAAAGGCAGCTCAAACTTATCCAAAATCTTGTACCAGAAATGTCCTATATTAAATCTTAAATCTGCCATTTAATATTTTGTTCTGGTTTCTATCCTGATGTTTAAGTCTAAAATATTAACATTTTCCCAAAACTAAGTATGTCATGATGCAAAAAATAAAAATAAATACACTGATGATAAAAGAAGACTGGATTTTAGAATATCACTTTTTTCACTGTGCTTTTTAAAAAAAATTAAATCTATGTATTTATGAAGCTTTTCCTTTTTTGCATGCATTGAATATGAGGAAAAGAGGGCATACAGAAAAAAGTAATGGAATAATTTTGGATGAAAAAGTGTGTGGATTGTGTGAGTGTGTCAAAACAAACACAGTGTGATAGGTTAAGAGGAAAGCTACTTAAAGAGAAATAGTGATGGCAATAAAATGTAAAATGATGTGGCTGAAAGTAAGAATATGAAAGGAGTGCACGTCATCAACATAATAAAAAAAGGGACTCACACTGTACAGAACATCTGAAAACAAAAACTTTCAGAGAACAAAATTCAAGACAACAAAGATTACAACACGCTTGAATACTTCCCAAGCTCCTGGCTTCCCAGCAGGATTCTTCCACTTCTCACTAGATGTCAAGATTTCTCAGGGTTTGTGAAGAACCCCAACAAAGGGCATACATTACAACACTGTACACCTTGGTTTAAAATTACATTTGTGTGTGCTCAATAAAGCAAGCTGTCCCTGCTTTTAGCCTGTGATTAGACAAGAAAATTGCGTTTTTCTATCATCTCTGCAGCACTGAATTTTTGTTTTGCATCAGATTAATCTTCATTTACAGGAATTGCAACACCTCTGGCATAGCCTCCTCTAGTGACTGGCTGCCCACCTGTCTCCTTATAGTCCCCCATCCTCCTACCCTTCAAATCTGCCTTCATTTAACTTTGCAAGTACAGCCATTTAAGAGTGACACAGCACCAAACTGTACAATCAGGCAAAGCAAACTCTTTATGTTTTATTGTTCAGTGAAGGATACTGACCTAGCAAGCCACCCTAACAATACGTATCAAAGAGAATCCATTTCACTGATTAACACTTATTTCTCTAGGTAAAATCCATACACTTTAAACTACTACAACAATTTATTAACACAGTAGGGGCCCAGTGCACAAAAATTTGTGCACTCGGGAGGTCCCTCAGCCAGACCTGTGCCCTCTCACAGTCTGGGACCCCTCTGGGGATGTTCACCCTCTGGCATGCCTGGTCAGCCTGCGTGAGGGGCTGATGGCTCTTTGCAGACTGGCCAAGCCCCCCAGTGGGATCCCTCACCCCATTGGGATGTGGCCAGCCTGGGTGACAGACTGAGGGCTGTTTTCTGGCTTTCAGGCTGCCCACAGCTCCCATTGACCCAACATCCCAGCAGGGCTGGCTGGAGGTTTGTTTATCTTCTATAATTGATACGCTGTTCCTTTAAGCCGAGGCCTAGGCAGGTAAGGAAGCCTTCTGGTGGCTTCAACTCCGAGGCTTCTATAACTGAGATAACGTTGCAAATATGTTGTTGCCTGGAGCCGAGAGAAGCCCAGGCGGCTGGCAAACATTTTTACTCCTGCTGCAACTCCTGCTGCAACGGAAGCTGCCTGTTTACTCAGCTCCGTGAGCGCTGGCCTCCATCTTGGCTGGGTTAATTTGCATACAGTCGCTCTGATTGGCTGGTGGGCGTGGCTTAGGCGTCCAGAAGAAACAGTCAATTTCAATATTATGCTTTTATTAGATTAGATTCTCTTTGAGATTATTAACTGTTGCTTTAACAGGGATTTGCATGTGGCTTTCAAACCATTAGAAAGCCCTAGACTTCTTTCGGGCTTTGTATATAAAGCTCCATTTGGGCATTTTCCCAGTTGAGAAATGTCAGGGGGCCAAGCATCCCCAGAACTACGTGAAATAGGCAGTCTCCTTCACTGGCTGGGCCCTCCATAGAGCACTGTGCTCTGTCCTAACCACAGGACAAGCCTGGAAGGGTCTGCCTTGCATGACTGGTAATATCACAGAGAAGAATTTGAAGGAAAGGTTAGTAAAATGCTGAAGCAACTCTTCCTTCCTTCCTACCAAGGATGTGAAGGACTAGTGGCCTTGGAAGTAATATCTCTGGAAGTAAATATCATCCATGCTGTTTCTGACACTGCCTTTCAAAAACACACACATCATCAGACCATTTCTTCCTTTAATATTTGGATCTCCTTTGCCTACTAGTTTAAAAAGTGTTGGGGAAGGAAGTGGAAGCTAATGGTTTGCTTTTTTTTTCTTTCTGTTTTGCACTTTTTTTTTTCATTTGTTAAGATTTGTTTTGAACAAAGGGTTTTATGGAAATGAGTAATAAGGATGATTAACTACCATCACCATCATCAAAATCGTACATCGTACCATGAGAAAGAGCTCTCTTCATGGTCTGTACCTAAGTGGTCTTTCTGTCCTTATTCTCCTCCCCTTCAGCTCATCCCAGGCAACTTGACACCTAGGACAGGCTATGCACCCCCAAGACTCCATTTCTTTGTGTGCGATGGTTTACTTGCTTGGTCAAGTCGTTCCTGATCTTCTGGATGAACTCCTCTAAGACCAAGACACTTCTCCAAGCACTAAGTGCTCCCACAGAATTTTGAAATTATTTATCTTAGGTTCATTTATTTTATTTTATTTTATTTTATTTTAATTCCAAAAACAGCATTATTCCTGGCACATGATAGTTATTCAAGAACTGATGATTAAATAAATGAAAATGAGTAAGTGAACCTATTCATATTTAAGTTCAAAGTTTGCCTTTTCTTACAAAATCTAGATAGAAATAAAAGGATGAGGAAAAATGGGAAGACACTTTTTAACTCTATGTCTTTTTGCTTCTTGATGTAGACATCTTTAGAAAACAACCACGGAACTTTATGCTTGCTTAAGAAATAGGTATAAAGGCAAATTTATGTTGTGTACTGGACATTCATTAACGGGGCAAGAAGCTGTGAGTGAACACAAGAAAATCAAGACAAATGAAACAGCTCGTGGAATTCTCAGGAAAAACCATCTGATTGAAAAGCAATCTTGGGACTCTGCATTATTATTATTTTTTAAAGTCTTCACCTGAGGATATTTTTCCATTGCTTTTTAGAGAGAATGGAGGAAAGTGGTAGAGACAGAGAGAAACATGGATTTGAGAGACACATCAATTGGCTGCTTCCTGCACCCACCTCAACCAGGGCCAACGCTCTATCTACTGAGCTAAACCAATGGGGACTAGACCTCACATTATTTTTTAGGATAGTTATTATGGCAACAAGATTCAGAACTCTTAGCCCCCCACCCTGTCATAGGCCTTCTCTGTCCATTCTTTTCTCCATTCTCAATTTCACTCCTAAAACAGAGTCCTATTTTGGTCCGTTTCCTTGAGAACATACCTTTCAGATTCTTTGCCCCTGGCTACCATCAGCGGTCTGAATCTGAAAATGTATCCATAACCTCTATCCTCCAAACTGAATAGAGAGGGAAATTCCTTAAGGTTTTTAGCACACAATTATGGATTTTGAATGCATTCTATCATGGGAATGTTGTACGTTCATCTTGCTTAAGGTCCACAAAATATTCCATAATTAATGAGCCTTTATAACCTGGTCTGGGGAACTTATCACAGATTACTTCATTTGTGAAAATACATGTTTGCTGACTTTTTTATTTGGATAAAATGTCAAACTTATAGAAAGGTTGTAGTACTAGTACAAGGAATTCTCAGCTAGCTTTTACTCAGATTATATTTTCCTCTATGGGTTTTGGGATGAACTCACACACACTACAAACACACACAGAAAAAAAAATATTTTTGAATTCTAATTAGCTTAAAAACTTAAGAAAACAAATTAACAAATTGGGGTCTGCTTAAATATTTTTCTAAAGGTCACATTTTATTGTATGTCTTTAAATTTCCTTTAATTCCTATTATTTTCCCTATACTAATGGGTGCATTACAGATGGAAAAATGTATGTCTTTATTTTCCTTTTAAGTATTTTTATTAACTTCAGATAATTGTAAGATTGTAACTATATTTTCCCAACACCTATAATAATAAGATCGGTATTGAATGAGACACATTCAGTCCTTTAAAATATTGGGGAATCAGTAAATAATAATCATTGTAATATCTATAGTGGTGCACATGAGATACTGACGGCCAATCAGTAATTACTTTTTATTCCTGAGGTTACTATGGGGTAGCCTGGGAACTAGTGAAGATAATTAAATAATATTTAAGTTGAATAATTTTTTTAAACTCCAAATAAGACGTTAGTGTATCTATGGCTCTGCTAATAGTGATTTAAAAATTATAATGATCATTTTTCTCTTGCTTTGAAGTTGAGCTCTTTTAAAATCAAAACCCTACTTAGGTTTAGTTCACCAGAGATCTTAGACTAATATCATTAAAAATTAAAGTTCAAGCTTCAGAAAAAAATGTTTAAAATTTTCCATAATAAAATCACAGCATAATGTTCTTCATTAACACTAACATCCTATTTAAAGAGTATCATTGAGCTATTTCAACTAGAATAAAACATTCACAGATGGGAACTTAATAGGACAAAAACAAAACAAAACAAAAAAAAACGCTGATGATTCTTAGGAAATATAAACACACTAAATTATTCAACACAAATATTTAAAAATAGTCAGGAAAAGAACAAGTCTTATTTCCCACTTGTGAACTTAAATTTTCTTACTGGAACTTCATATGGCTCAGCATGGCAACAGAGCATGTTTGCTGAAATAGAGCAAATTTCTCTGTGTGTTGTGTGGTGGGGTGGGTGAATGAATGAATGTTGTAAATATCTTGTTTCTGTACTTTATAGTTTGTTCTCTAAATGCTTACTTTACTCCCATGTTGCTTCTGGTTAAATTAAATCAGAATGGTATTGCATTTTAATATAAGCCTCTTTTATACTGAATACTATAAAATAGAAAGGAATTAATAAGAATGAAAATGCTAATATGAATTAAAATAGCCTTTACCATATATGGAATAAACAATGTCAAACAAAAAGAAACATTTATTGTTAATGACACATTACGTGATGGAGAATATTGTTATAAAATAATATTTGATATTTACAGAACACCTATTTTATATTCATATTGCATCTAACCCAGAATTGCTTATTTCCTTAAAAATTGAAAAAGAGAAAAGTGCAACAGAGAAAAATCTCAATCTATTTTCTTATATAAGCTAAAAATTAAATAAGAAAATGTAATGAAATTCAGAGTTGGAAAGTTCCAAGAGCTTACGGTATTGAAGACTATAATTTCTGTTCAAAAGCCTTGGTCAGGCAATGCTATCACAAACACACTCTAATAACCATAGCATTCCACCAGGACACAAGATTGCAAGTGACTCCATCAGACTGTATAAGTTGCTACAATTACCTGGTATATGTACAATGTGCTAAATTTTGAGTACAGATAAGAAGTGACATATCACAGAAATCTCCCCCAAAGGTCACTTTTCGAGGTTTCTTCTTTTATTTTCACTGAAGAGCTGAAGTATTGAAGTGAATACATTTTTGTCATGTTAAGTGGAAGAATAAGTAGATCGTGAGCTCCTGAAATTTTAATACTGCTTTTACCCATCTGCATCCTAAAGTGCTCTCAGAGATTCCACACATGCTCGAAGGAATCAGACCCCAAAGACTAATAATCAGGGACATATTTTGCTAATCTATTCCTGATGCTTTGCCTAAAAAATTGGCGTTGCCATCTTCAACATTTTTCTTTTGGAACCATGGTTTTGAATTTGTTCCTTGTTGATAAGCTTCCAGAAAATGACAGATTCCAGGAATTTCACTGGGGAAGTTTGGTGGAAGTTCCTCCCTTGATCGAGGGGTAAACACAAAACCTGGACAGTCCTTGAGTAATCTGAAAGAATAAAATAAAAGTATTATTCTTTACACAAGAAAAGACAGCATAAATAAAAGAATATTCCTCAAAATATTAATAAACTATGTTCACTGTGATTTACAGACAGCTCCTAATGATGTTAACAAACATCTTCACAAAAGAAGTACACTGGGAAAACAATTCACAATCACAAGAAAATTCTACCCAAATAATGCATTTCACTCATATTTGAAAAATTAATTTTAAAATATCTTTGCAAAGATATAATCTATAATCTGAATAACATTATAATTCACAGTAATGGGGGGAAACCTCCAAATAATCCAAAGGTCTAACAATAGCAAAAAAAATACAACACCCCATAAATATAATGTTATAGAATACGTCTTCCTAAGTTTTAAAAGTTAAAACATTGCCATTTATCAATTCACTCATTTTGTAAATATTTCTGAGAAGTAATCACGGGCAAGAAGTTATAAAGGAAAAGTTCTACATAAGCTTTATGCATATGTATAAAATACTGTAAGAAGAGCTTTTGATCTCTCAATAGAATTTTTACAAATCCAAGGTTAATAGGACTAAAATGATATTAGTTGTATATACTGATACCCAATTTTTTTTATTTGCTACTATTTCTTCAGTATGCTAAATTCATTTTAATTCTGATCCCACTGGTTATGTTACTCATCTTTCTTGCTTCCCTGGCTTTCTGTCAAATTAAAACTTAATAAGCATCTCTCTAATCCAGTGATTCTCAACCTGTGGGTCGAAACCCTTTTGGGGGTCGAAAGACTTTTTCACAGGGGTCTCCTAAGACCATCCTGCATATCAGATATTTACATTATGATTCCTAACAGTAGCAACATTACAGTTATGAAGTAGCAGCGAAAATAATTTTATGGTTGGGTCACAACATGAGGAACTGTATTTAAAAGGCCAGAAGGTTGAAAACCACTGACTGAGTCTAATCTATTATTTAGGCCATGGATGAAAAATGTTGAATAGTTCTGGGATCTAAACCAACTCCTACAGAAGATTAGATTACTCGTCACATCTGCCCAACTACACCATGGCCTTCTGCTGATGTTTCAGTCATGAATTCATAAATGTTTTTGGCCTATTATTTATAACACAAAATATTTGGTGATTATATAATAAAAAGTCACAGAATCTCAAAGTATAAACAAACTCTGTTGTCGAATAGCAACAAAGATGTCAGTTTTCTAACTTTGGAAAATGAGGATAGTTGTGAAAATTAAATAACTCAATTACAAAAGACTGATGAAACATCAATTAGATTTCACCGAACTCCCATCATATTGGTAACAATTAATTAGTCTGATAATGTCAAGCTTTGGAGAAGAGAAACAAACCTTCATACATTGTTGGTGGAATACAGATTGGTAGAAGCAATTTAGACAGCTAACTGATGTTTAGTAAAGTTGAAACAGTACAGCCTATGATCTGGGAATACCATGTTATAGGTATAATATCTAGAGATACATGTGTAAGAATATTTATCAAGTCACTTTTATAATAATGAAAACCTGATACACAGATAGATTCTGGCTTATTTATACTCTAGAATACATATTATAACGCCTGCACATGTAGTGATATAGTGACATACTTGATCTAGCTTGTTCTGGCTCATGAGAGTGAACTTTTAACATTCAAGAATTTTGCAAACTATCAGCACCTAAAACCTGCCATGGTAGGAGTATTTACACCATAGAAATTGGTAAATGCTAGAAATCAGGGATTCTCTACTTTACTTCCCAAAGCTGGTTTACCAATACACCACTGCATTAGAAATAATCTGAATAAATGAACTAGATTTATAAGAACTAGATTTACATTTCATCAAGAAAAAAAATCTCCAAATATGTTGAGTAAGTTCAAGGTAAACAGAAGCAACACAAGCTATTGCTCTATTTGGTGCCTTCCCGCCTTTCTCTTTAGGAGCCAGCCTGTCTTCAGGAATGTTCTCAGATGTTCCTACAAACCTTAAGGGATATAAAGCCCAGCATGTCAGAGAGAAAATGGGGGCCAGGAGCCTGCAATATTTTGTTTCTTTCATAAAACAGGGATCTGAAACAAATATGGCAAAATGTTGACATTTGTTAAATATTAGTATTGGCTACATGGTATCATATTTTCTTTGAATTTTTTCTGTATGTTTGAAATATTTAAAAATTAACTCAAAATGTATATAAGGGTTTAATAAATAAAAATGTATAAAACTATAGGTGATTGGTAAATTAAAAAAAAAACATTTTTATGTCCATATTAGTCCAGCATCTCCTATTAGTAAGGTAATTACAATCATAACCTTTATATCACTTGAATTTATTAAGTGCTTTGCTCAAGATCTCACATCTGGTATTTGGAAGTTGCAAGAGACATCTACTGAATACAAATCCCAGGCTTTCGAAATAAACTTACAGATCAACACAGAATGTCAAGTGAGAAATGACACTCATTTCTCATGAGTAAGAAATGTTCATTAGATCATCTTCAAAAAAAGTTCAAAATGAGTAAGAAAAATAGATTGGAAAAATAAAACCATTTAAATGAAATCTTGATAGCAGAAAAGATCCAAAAATTGCAGCCACAGGCCCAGGGAAGATGTCTGCATGGGGTAGAAGTTTTACTCTACTCCCTCCTGACCAGATACCCTTCCCCCCAGTGAAAGAGTAAAAGAACAGTGGCCAGTGCAATCAGTACCTGTATGTTGTCGGGCTCACATTGATTTTACGTGGTACACTGCAGGACTCAAATTTGTTAGCCAAGGTGACATTGTTTCCAAAAAGACAGTAACGGGGCATCTTAACTCCAACAACTCCAGCAAAAACCGACCCGGAATGCAGTCCAATTCGCATCTGAAAGCAAAAAACGTACCACAATTCCTGGTCACTGGTTAAAGTTCTTCCCACCTGTCAGCGTTGTTTGAATGCCCTGTCTAAATTATTGTAACAATCGCTCTTACCACACCACTCCCTCCTTCCTCAAAAACCTCAGCCAACTTCCCTCTACTCCTCACAGTTGGTTAAAAATTATCGGAGAAGAATCAGCTACACCTCTTAACTCTTCTCCACTTATGCCCTTAGGTTTATTGTGCAAAGCACTCTTATTTCACCTCACTTCCGGATCTGAGACAGATTTCCACGCATTCCTACCGCTGTCATCACCGTGACAAGACAGTGTCTGTGGGCTGTTAATGTGGAACTGCTCTAGCAAGTGAGATAGACATAACTTTTGGATTAGTTGTTGTTTCCCAAAACACAGTCAGAGAGGGGCAAACGTAGCTAGCTCTCACTACGTAAAGTGTACATTTTGAGGAAAATAACTTTATGCCAAACACTACTCCACTATTCAAATGACTAACAACTAGAAAGGAAATTGCAATATTTAAGTAAAAAATAACACAGGAAGCAGGAAGTGGTTGCTGAGGCCCAGTTCGGGGGAGTAGGGGTAGGAGGGAGGCCAGAGAGAGAAAAACATCCATTTGTTGTTCCACTTATTTATATATTCATTGGTTGATTCTTGTATGTGCTCTGATGGGGGATAGAACCCGCAACTGAGCTATCAACCAGGGAAGGCCTGGGCTTTGAAGCCAGATAGACATAACTCCAAATCCAGATGCATGGGGCATTGGATCACTCTGTCCACCAGTGAATTGTAGTTTCCTCTTCATAATGTTGTTGTAAATATTAAATGAGATGATGTTTATCACAATATGCTCCCCTGCCCCCAATACACAATAAGGTTTCTCTCTCTACCGAAAATGCTCTTCCCTTCTGCCTCTGTGATGTTTCCTAGGCAGCTCCTAAAGCCATCAGAGAGTCCCGAGGACTGTAGGTTAGAACCAGTAAAAGGTATGCTTCACACCTCACTTTACAGGTCATTAAAGCCAGGCTCATTACTCAGGTAATTGTCTTTGAAACTAGCTATAAATAATCCCTCCAGTTGCAAAACTCTAAAAATACATTTCTACAAATAACATCATGTCACTTATCCCCCTGGCTCAAATATGCACATTTTAAGTACAAAATCCATTTATGTGGAAACCACTGATTTTATTGTTAATGTGGATATTTTAAGCATTTACTTTGATGCTATGATTTTCCTCATCAAAATTAAAGAGAGATAAAGGAGAGCATTAAAAGTAAGATGCTGTGATTATTTTATTATTTTTCTTAATTTGTTAATCCTCACCCAAGGATATTTTTTTCCGTTTATTTTTAGAGAGAGCGGGGAGAGAGAGAGATTGCCTCCTGCACGCACCCCAATTGGGGATCTAGCCTGCAACCCACGCATGTGCTCTGGACCAGAGTGGAACCTGCGACCCTTCACACACAGACTCAATCCCTTCAGTTTGTGGGCCGACAATCTAACCACAGAGCCAAACCGGCTAGGGCTGCTGTGATGCTTTTAAAACAGCCACAATTTATCTCATACTCTCCCCATTAAGACATGAGCTCCATCCCCTCCCCTCTGGGCAGGCTTATGATTGTTTGACCAATAGAATAGAATGGAAACGTCACTCTGTCTCCTAAAGTTAGGCCATAAAAGGCCATGCTGTTACCAATCAAGTTCCAGGGACATAAGCCACCATGTAGGAAGTGTAACTACTCTGAGTCCACACCACGTAAGTCAGTCCACACCGTGGACTGACATCCTAGCTGAGCCCAACCTTTCAGCCATCGCCAGTGAGCGAGGAACCAGGTATGTAAGTGAAGCAGCCACATCGGAATGGATCCTCCAGCTCCAAGTGGTACATCCAGTTCTTCCAACGGCCCTCAACCATTTGAGTGTTCCCCGCTGGGGAACCAGAGACTGTGAGCTGCGGTGTGGTATCCCTGCTACGCGTCCTCTAATTTCCTTCCGGTGCACAGAATACATGCATAATAAAATGTTTGTATTATTACAGCACTAAATATGTCACACAATAACGTAACTGGAAAGACAGTCGACTTGTAAAACTAACATGATGACGTGCATGTATGGTGTCTACGAACCTTAAAGAGAGCCAAGACTAAACTTCTAAATAGTATAGTTGTGTGTGTGTGTGTGTGTGTGTCTTTCTTCTCCCTATATATATAACATACCAGGTAGGATTCTATGTCTCTTCAAAGGCTCACTTCTGAATCATCAATTGAGGCCTATTCGATAAAAATTGAGTGCCAAATTGACTACAGTGCTACAAATAAACATAACCTGCTGGTGTTCTGTCTAGGAAACCAATGCCTAGTGTGTTAATTTTACTTTTTAATGTGCAATGAAATATTATTCTGGAGTCTGACTGATCTAGACATTTTAGAATTTTATGTGTCCTGGAAAGTACTGGTGGATTAACAGTCAACATTCATTCTACTGTGATGTCCTCCCCTGCAGTTACTGGAACACTAAAAACTACATCCTCCAAACTCCCCGGCAGCATCTAGATGCGTTTAGGTCCAGTGACTCAGAGCCATGTGCATGAGATGTGGGAGCCAGGATTTCTGTTGGGACTGCACTTGGGGCGCTTACAAGTGGGGAGTGTTGGGTCTTCTGTGGGTGCTTAGTGGAGAGCCCCGTTCCCAGGCGCTCATTTTGTGAGGGTCACGATGCAGGAATTCACGGTGCTGATCCAGATTAGAGGAGGTGCGTGACGTTGTGTTCTGTAGCCAGTAGCAGAGGCAGCAGCTTTCGGAACAGTCTTTTCCTGACTGGCTACGGTGGTATAGTTCTGGAGCCAGCTTCCCGACAGAGGAAAAAGCAGTAGCACTGAAATGTGGCTTTAGGACCCATTTTTACAAAGCTCAGCTTATAGATGGCTCTTTTGGTTCTCGCAATGATTCTGGGAACCATTCCATATCATGTGGTAAAATGTCCTCCTGCTTCAACAAGTGAGAATTTGCTCTCTGCAACTAAACCCCGACTGATACACCATTCTTTAAAGAGAGGAAGGGGGAGGTAGCGAGAGATGAAAACATCAATGGTGAGAGAGAATCATTGATCAGCTGCCTCCTGCATGCCCCCCTACTGCATGCTCCCTGCAGCCTGGGCATGTGTCCTAAACGGAAATTGAACCGTGACCTCCTGGTTCCTAGGTGGACACTCAAACACTGAGCCACACAGGCTGGGCACACCATTATTCTGATAACTAACTAATAAACATTTATTCTCATTTCCTGGACAATATAGGATCTAGTTTACCTTGATGGGTTCTCCATGGGGAGACATGACTTCATCGGAGAGCTCCATCATCTTGAGGGCCATCAGTGCTATCTGAACAGCATGGGTATCACTTTCTTTGTGTAATCCCCCAGCCACACAATACGCATCGCCAATGGTCTCCACCTGCACGTGACAGATATTCCACATTACAAATAAAAGGCTCAACAAGAATTATAGCGTATAATTTACAGCAGAAATTAAGAATCACATAGTAACAATCTCAGTGTTCTTTGTCTATGATTTTGGATACAAAAAACTAACAATTCATTTAAATCCACCAAATTGCAATAATTACATTTTTCTTTTTCTAAATATTTATTGTAACTTATCAGATCATCTCATTCTTCTTACCCAACGCTTCCAGTGTGGAGAAATGGGGGTGAGAAAAGGAAAAAGAGATGTAAACGTTTACTCAAATAAATGCTGAAACCCTTGTAAAGTGCCTTAGCTTCTTCTTGGCCCGCTTTTCTGCTAACTCCTGACACTACCTGTCAATTCTCCCTGTTGCTCACTTTGTCTCAATGCCACTGGCCACTCCTGTTTTCTCTTAAACATACCAAACAGGTTCCCATTTGCTGTTCCTTTGCCTGGAATAACCTTTCTGCAGATAACCATTTGGTTTGTCCTTCATTGCCTTCAGCCCCTTCAAAACATCTCCTTATGAGAAAGGCTACCCTCTATGAAACAGCAATCACTTCTCACTCTCTCCCCCTTAACCTGCTTTATTTTTCTTCCATAATATTACACCACATGAAATACTATATATTTACTCATCTGTTTATTGGCTCCCCCCACCTCCCCCCGCAGCATAATGTAAGCTATCTGAGTTTGTCTATTTTATTAATTCCTCTCAGTGCCCAGTATATTCACCAATGAATGAACCAAGTAGCAATGCCTCCTATAAGCTTTGGCTCAGCAGTGAATATATGTAAGTGCTTAACCAAAAGGCTAACATATCACAGGTGCTCAAAAAAGTGTTACTGATTAGAAGTAGAACCCTCACCCCTACTTGGAGTTAGGTGCCCATGCTCTGTGCTGTTATAGCACCTTATCCAGACTGTGTGAAATGCCGCTTAGTATGTCATATGGAAACCTAGTATTTGCCAGTTCCACCCACCCCCCCCACACACACACACACGTCAACTCTTCTCACAGAGATTTTGCCCACCCATGCTGGAAAATGCTGGATAACCAGAAGATATTTGCTAAAACAATAGATAAATAAATACTAACACAAAAAGATGACCAAAAGATGGAATGACAGAAAATGAAAGTAAATAAAGTCCTGGCATGATCAGGTCCCAGAATAAATAAACTTGACTATTCCTTGGAAGCCATGACACTCATAGGTCAGCCTATGATTGTACATTCTGTGTATCTGAAATTTATTTAGTGGTTAAGACCCTCCTTACTCATTTACAGCTACCTCTAGGGATTTTCATGAGAAATCAGAGTAGAGAAAAGGTGAGCATAAGGGCAGGAAAGAAGGTGGCTGACTAGCTTAGGCTGCAGTTGGGTGAGGCAGGGAACTCTGTGGCTTCTATCCTGGTAGTAAGGAGGCTAGATTCTAAATACTTGACAAAAATAACCAATTTTGTCAAGTTTCAACAAGTTGAAGAAGAGGGCTACTTCTGACATCAGCCTCAGGAGTTTGCCAAGAACAGCAAGCCTTCCTTCTCACAACTCTGCTGAGAGAGGAGACATTCTCAAGATAGAAGCTGTCTACAAAAAAACACAGCAGATTCCACAAGAGGCCATCAAGCTTAAGCTAACCAAAGCCAATTATTTTATCTGTAATTATCCATGAGACTATTTTTGTCCCAAGGGATCATAGCTCTGTCTGGAATTTCCTGTTAGAGTTTTTAAAGGAAGTTTCTTTTTTATTTTCTCATTTTGTTTTTTACTTCTAGCATCTAGATTGAAAAAAAAAAAAAAAAAAGCAGGGTCTTGTATATTCCCTTAAATAATTTTTGCTTCTCTTTTATCACTTATCTATTTTGTATTGGGTTAAGTTCTGAAATGCCAGATTGTTATGTGGCAAATTAAGAGATGATTTCAAGCCACACAAATGAGAGGCATACTCTGCTTAACGATAATGCCTAAAACAATGCAAAATACATTATATCAGTAAAAAAAAATGTATAGTTTCACTTCCAAAGGCAGAACATGAAATCTCTTCATTAGTTCTTTCACTTGACAATAACTACATTTTAATAGCAGCTGGTTACATGTTGGAGACAATCACTGTGCATCTCCAGTGCCTAGGTTGATGCTGGTACATCCTGGGCACCCCCGAAATCCTGCTGTCTGGTGAATAACAGATACTATTTACCTTAATATTTATAACAATCTCACTCATAAAGCTTACAGGTCATATGTATGTTATCATTCATATACACTCTTTGGGTAGATAATATTTTCTCATGTCACAAATGAAACACATCAGATAGAGACAAGATTTGGAGACAGGTCACTCTTATTTAGGTGTCTCTGCCCTCGGCCACGCTACAATAAAGCCTTAGGTAGGTAATTTGAGTTTCTGCTAACTGGCCATAAAAGATATCATGTTAACTCTGAATTGAATTCGTCTATTTAAGTATGAGTTGTATCATCCTCAGGTTTCTTTACTTTCACAGGTACAAAGGATAAACTCTCCCTGTACAAGAGGTACTCTGAATTATATCACTCTTAACAACTCAGCTCCGTTCCCACAGTCTAAGCGTCAAGTTCATTGAATCCTAAACTTCACTTGCTCATGGGTCCTGCACCCCATCCTCCCCTCCGTCTATCATTGCCCATTCTATGCTTATTCCTCAAGAAGACAATATGGCAGTCTTCTCATGGAATCCCCTCTTTTTCTGAGCAGATTCGGAGCTATTTCTGGCTGGCAAACACCCGGGTGATTAATGCGCAGTGCCTGCTCCCAGGATGTGGCTCCCAGCATGGCCTTCATTTGCATTATAACTCAGATCCTAGTTACAGTGCTTTTGCTCAGTGACTTTTGCCTGGAAAATGGGCACCATGCTGCTCCACCCCTACCTTGTAGACATCCAGCTCTCCGCACTGCTGGTCAAAGCGGGTGTAGAGCGCATTGAGCATGGTGATGACCTGCAGCGGTGAGCACTGGGAGCAGATGGCAGTGAACCCCACGATGTCTGAGAAAAGCATGGTGACGTTACTGAACTTCTTTGCCTGCACGACCTGCCCTTGCCACAGCTGCTGCGCCACCTCGGAGGGAAATATAGAGCACAGGAGGTCAACTGTCTTCTTCTTCTCCTCCTCCAGGGCCTGGTGGGCTTGCTCCAACGTGGCCTTCAGCTTCCCCAGCCTCTTCTTCAGGCCATCTTGAGCTCTGGCCTGTTCTCCTATCAAGACCACATCCCTCAGTGCATTGTGAATTGGGATGTCTGAGAGGTAGAGCCCTCGTCCTGTAAAATCCTCTAATCTGTCCACACAGGGTGACCCCAAGAACAAGATCGAATTGGATTCAATGATATAGATCATTTGGCCTTTGAGGTCCATAACCTGTGAAGCAAAGGAGAACCAACTGCTGTGACTTATTCAAGTTTCTGACAGTTTTGGAGACAAAAGGAGAGGAAGTAGATATATAGTGATAATCCTTTTGTATTGAACTTGATTTTTTTTTTCTACCTGCTGACCTGGAACTATGTTTTCGTATAGTTCCAATTTACTATGAGTTCTAAAATGTATGCAGATATTTGAAAAGTATGCTTTACACATAGATCATGCTTTTCAATCAGCAGTGCAAACAATGCTTCCTTCAAGGCTTTCTCAGGAAGTGGCATGTGACTACTGTACTTCCTTTTGATAGGAGCAGCCAGCAGAAAGGATTGCGCCAAGGGAGTCTGAGGGAGGTGAGGCTTCAAGTGATCATCCTGGATCACAAGATTTTCTTGGATGAGTGTGGACAAATATGTACATGTGTGTTGCTCACTGTGGCAGAGCCAAAAGCAATCCAAATGTCCTTTTCAGAGCAGTTGATTACATGGAGGACGACCTTACAACGAATACTACACAGCCTTTGAAAAGTGAAACAGACCTATATCTACTGACATGGAAGGATGGCCAAAATATATTGTTTAGTGAAAAAAAGGAAGTTATAAATAGTATTTTTTGTTTTAAACAAAAATGTATAACCCTCATGTTTCTTTATTTTTACAGGCACAACATTTTTCCCTGTGCAAGCATACTCTGAACTATAGCATGCTTAATAACTAATGACATTGATTTTTTTTATTATTGCTACAATGGACATCTTTAATTATTACCAAATTTTTAAATATTTCGCTATACAATTTTTATGATAAAAAGCAATAAAGCTGTTTTAATTTGGGGGGAACAGTGTGTCTGCTGGGGCTATACATGACTAAAATTGATGTGTACCATAAGTCTCTCTATTAGCTTTGCTGTACTATTTATTAACTATGACTTAGCAAACTCTGTAAGCTAAGAGTAAATAATTACCAAAGTTCTCTACCAGGAGGTGACAGAACATTTCTCCCCACATCCTCTAACAATTAATCAAAATGTATTGATTTTTTCCATTTATTGAATGTTGAGTAAAAAATCTAATTAGTTGGCATCTATAAGAAAAAAGTACTTTTCTTTGTTTCTTATAGAAAAAGTCTTCTTATTACAAATTAAGTCAACTGTTTGATGACAAGCATATTTTGTATAAATACGTTTATAGTTCAGTTGTAAAATATTTCATAAAGATGTTAAAGGATACACTGCACTCAATGAGTATTTGTGAAGGGTCAAGTAGACAAGAAATACATGCAGAAAGAACCTTGTTTTAAATGTATTCCAGCCTTAAAAGTATTTTAGAATTGTTTTTAAGTATAAATGTTTTAAGAAAACATTTGAAGTGATGCATTTACATTTGTACTGTTGTTTTTTTTTGTTTGTTTGTTTCTGGTCCTTAAATATGAAATAATTTATTTTATAATCAAAATGCTATTATGTTTCTCTTACCCTTGAAGATTTCTTCACCGAGTTGTCCCATCTCCTCACTCGGACCACAAATTGCAAATTCAACATAGTCATGATTCCGCTAAACGTTTGGTTGACTTTTGGAGTGAGAATATCGAAGTACTCTTCAAAATTAGGCTTTCCTTGGAAGTCTCGCCTGCTCATCAGCCTCCTGATGCCATTGCCAAATTGCAGAATTGTCATGTCTTTGTCAAACATGAAATGGAACGGGAATGTCTTACAGAAGAGAGCAGCAGGAATGACCAGTGAGGACTGGGGTTTGCCTGGGGACAGGGATGGTTTGGTGCTTGTGATATGAACGGAATATAACAAATAGGGCTGATTAACAAACTCACTGCCATCGTTCTGGAAGCAAGAAGGCATTAAGGACACTTCCACTTCGGTTTCGTACAGGATGTGAGCAGCCGCCTTAATGATGCCTGGAAGAATCAGGGACGTGATCTTCTTCGGAAAGAAATAGTAAACATTTAAGAAATCGTGGTCTTTATCCAGACAGAGAATGGAGGCAGCCTCCCGCCTGCCTGTCTTCTCTGCTTCTTGGCAGTGGCTGCTCTGCTTCAGAAGGGTGCTGAAGCTATTCAAGAAATCCTTGAGGGTTCCTCCCACCACACCCAGGATGTGTTCATCTTCCTCATAACATATTTTAAAAATCTCTTCACCGAGAGATGCCTTGATGCTCTCCACTGGAACTCCTGAAAGCAGATAACACATTTCCTGCCATATCAAATAGGCCAGCGTCGCAGAACTGTGCTGTTACAACTATTGTAAACGTTGTTTTATTTGATGACTTCATTCCTTTTATATCTGGTAGTAAGAATGCCAACCCAAATTAACCATCTGTATTCTAATTATCAACATAGATGAGTTCCTAAAATTCTGGTAATTCTGACTAAAAATCCCAAATCATTTATTTAAAAAAGAATGACCACCCAGCCAGTGTATCTCAGTGGCTGAGCGTTGACCTATGAACCATGGGTGGTCATGGTTTGATTCCTGGTCAGGGCACATGCCCAAGTTGCAGGCTCGATCCCCAGTAGGGGAAGTGCAAGAGGTAGCTGATCAATGATTCTCTTCCATCATTGATGTTTCTATATCTCTCTCCCCCTCTCCTTCTTCTTTGAAATCAATAAAAAATATTTTCTTTTCAAAAAAGAATGATCAGTTGAATATAACGTACAACATTTTATCCCCTAAACTTAGCTAGAAAAGGGCAACAGGAATTGCAGGATCAGGTCCATTTTGGAAAAAGCTGTCCCACCCTGGTAAACACAAAACCCGACCATCCTGATGATAGGTACTGTCCCCCTTGGAGGGCCTCCAGGAGTGTAAGCTTCAGGAATTAATTTGAAATCATTGGCTATGAAACTAACTATTGTCATTTTTCTTTAGAGATGACCTAAAGTACTTTTTTTTCTGGGTATAATAGCATTCTTGTTAGTGTTACTCTAACAAATATGTGTTTGGAATATATTAGTCACTTCCTACCTCTCCCAGAACTTCCTTTATTCTTTCAACTCTGTGTACCATGTTCCTTTCCACCTGTAACTCAGGAGGAGCAATGGTGCCCTTTTTATGCCACTGTCATGATGTATGAGGATGGTGCTTAGAACAGTCCCTGGCTTCTAAAAAGGGTTCACTACAATAACTCAGCCATACTCACCACCATCATCATCATTATTAAAATCTTAATATTTGTATGTTCAGAGAAAATTTACCTTGTTGGTCCATGTACTCAAACTTTGAAAAGGGTAGTAGGACCAAGTTACTCAGCTACTTGTTTTCCTAAACTAATTATTAATATGAGAACACTGTCAACACCTTTCCCCATGATTGTTCCAAACCTTTTTAAAATTCTTTATTTCACTTTGTGGAGTAGAATTTTTTATGCATAAATAAGGAACACGTCATTAACTTTAAGACCAAAGCATATACTTGTATATGAGTCAGCTTCCCATGCAGCCTTATCTAGTTCTCAGCAGATGAACATTATACAAAGAGGAAATGAGACCTGGGGGTGTGAGGGTGGGGAGGTTGGAGGTGGAAGGGGTCAATGGGGAGGGAAAAGGGGGATATATATATATATATATACACTCTAATAAAAGAGTAATATTGAAATTAACCATTTCTCCAGGATGCCTAAGTCACGCCCAGCAGCCAAGCCACGTCCAGCAGCCAATCAGAGTGGCCGTATGCAAATTAATTCAGCCAAGATGAAGGCCGGCAGCGCAACCATGGAGGTGGGTGTGGCATAGGCAGCAGGGTTAGCGGGGTGGGCATGGCAGGCTTGGCCAGCCTGCAAACTGCCATCAGCCCCTCACCCAGGCTGGCCAGGCATGCCAGCAGGTGGACATCCCTCTAGGGATCCCAGACTGTGGGAGGGTACAGGCCGGGCTGAGGGACCCCCGAGTGCACAAATTTTTGTGCACTGGGCCCCTGGTATGTATGTGTGTGTGTGTGTGTGTGTGTATATAATAATTTCAATAACAAAGATACATTTAAATAAAACAAGAGGAAATGGAAGGTCAAACAAATATATATAGTATGACAAATAGTGATTCTTTATGTTAATATGATACATAGTTTGAACAATTCACACTGGAATTTACCAGCTAATAAAAATAAGTATTTTAGGAGAAAATGTTAGTTCTACAGGTAAATATTATTTTTAATAATAGAAAACAGATAAAATGTTAGTTCTATAAGCATAATTAATTACTAATTACACGTACTAGACAATTAACATGAAACAATTCTATTACCTGCGGCAAGTGCTTCATCTGCAATTATTTTTTCAAAGTCTTCTCTTTCCACAGATTTTCTGAAAATATTTCAGTATCTTAAATTATAAACTGATATGTGAATGTCAAAAGTTCATATAATAACGGACAGAAATCATGACAAATAATTTAAGTAACGTTTTCTGGAGAGGTAAGTGTTGACTATCAAATTTACAGAAAAGGAACAGATACATGTACAACCCAAACGATGTGGAAAACCCCCAAATATGTCTGAATACAGAGTGCTTCCTCATTGTTTATGAAGTACTTGCCTTTTAACTGAACTTCACTTAAGCTAATACAATAGAGGCCTACACTGGCAGGGAACCGGGAGTATGAAAAGACCCACAAGGAGGAAAACCTACTTACTGATGGATTTCATTTTTAAGTATCACAATATTTTTCTAAAGTGAACATTAGAGTAGATTCTGTACATTTACTTTATAAACATACAGTAAAGCCTGTATATTTAACTCTCACACATCTTTACATTGAGTGTTATCCTTCATCTTATGTAAGATGAGTAACTAATCTATTCTTTATTCAATTACTGCACTGGTTTCTGTAGCATAGAAGTTGATAACAGCACACATTTTGATTAATAGAAGGCTGTAGTGATTTCGACTGGACAACTTGCTGATTCATATCTGCCTAATTTTTTGTTGATGACTTCTGATAGTGTTGACTGACATTGAGCAGATTTGCCAAACTACAGAAGCATATTAAAAGGCACCCAAGTTCTGATTGTGGTTTGGTATGCCATTAGACAAGCCAAGTTTACAAACAGGCAAGAATCTAAAGGTTTTTAATAGATTTCAAAGAACATGACACATGTGGAGAAGTTTCAAAAGGGAATATTTTCAAAAAGGGAAATTGCTCAGTCCACTATTTTTTCACATAAAGGTATATTGTTTATAATTATCTAAAATACTAGGTGGAAATATTTTCTCATCTTAACAGGTTGAAGAACACTAACTGGTATTATCTAGTTTGACTTTAGGGAACCCCAAACACTCTGATATATAGTACTCCTTTATAATACAACATCTATATACTTTATTGTGTGCTCACCACCCAAAGTCTAGTCTTTTATCATCAAACCCCTTGATAATATATATTATTCTGTATTAATCAGCCTTTAATTGGCTCCTTTTTTGTCACTTAAGCAACTTTTTTTTTTTCTAAAGTGAGAGCAAATCTGCTCAGAGAACTATAATGCTGCCAATTCCCAGCACCATTATATGAGATATGAGCGAAGGGAGTCCAAACAGCAGATAGTGCAATTCAAAATAAGTCCCTTCTCTTTATCTTTAAAAAGGAGGTAGGAGCTTGAATGTGTGCTACACACACACACACATACCAGCCATGAGTTCATACATATGATGATGTGAACAGATCCTAGAGAAATTAACAAAACAAAAGCTCCAAGTGCCACCACCCCAGGGAGCTATCAGAATGGCTCTACTAAAACTCATTCACTTAAAAAATAGTTGGTGATGCGGAGGGAGCTCCAGTGCTCCACTGAGGAACAGTTTATTATTTAACATTTTGGTGTTTTGCTTTTCAAGTCACATACGAGAAGAAGCAGTCTGCAAAAGGGAGTCAGGTGTGTTCAGCAGCTGGCAAAGTGAGAGCAGCAGAAACAGCAGTTGCCTTGCCAAAAAGATGGTGGTGCTGGTGGGAAACCCAGACGCAAAGAGCATATGCAAGAATTTTAAAAGGCAAAGCAGAGAGAAGGCATTTGGCATATCAACAGGCACTCATTAAAAAAAGGGGGGGGGGCTCATCTTATTTTAACAACTGAATAATTACCACGAGGACAATTTAAAAGTATGATCGGCTCTATAAAAAGTCAGGCAAGTGGTTAAAGATTTTTCAAGATTTGCAAATAAAATATTTATTTTTATTTAATTATTATTATTTTTTTTAGTTTTGAGATCTTTAAAAGAGTTACACTGCTCTGGGAACACATCCTGAAGGAATGTCTGCCTCTAGCTTAGGAACATTCAGAACACAAAGCACTGAGAATAAATTTTGTGTAAACTGGCTGCCAAGGACTTAGGCAGACAGACCACAGTAGCACAGCTAGGATGACTTGTGGCTATCTTATCGGCCCGACTGAGAATCAAGGTGGGGGAGGGGGCGGGGGGGGTCTGGAATACTTTGCATATCGCTCCTGTAAACAAAGCTTCTGTCAGACACACGGGTTCACTCTCTCTCCTCTGGACCCATCTGGGACTCCTCTTGGCAGCCTGTTGCCTGCAGTTTGGGACCAGTTAGACAGCAAGGAAAATTAAGTGCAGATAATCCACAGAACAGATTATGCGCTCATGAGTAGCAGGGAGATGAGTGAATTTATAAAACATCTCTGACAATGGTTTTGGTTTGCAAAACTTCAGTGTTCAACTCTGTAAATTTGAACTCAAGTACTTATTCCATCATTAGCAGATTGAATAATCCTTGGTGTTTCAGGGACTCGAAAACAAGGCCAAGTGAAATTATCTACCAGCAGTGACTGCGCCAAGATATAGTTGAAAAATGAACTATATAAATTAGATTATTTTTTAAATCACCTTATCTATTAAGCCTCTACAGAAAGCTAGCTTATTATAGATTCAGCCTCTGCAGAAAGCTAGCTTATTATAGATTCAGCCTCCACAGAAAGCTAGCTTAAATAAAATTTTAAAGACACAGTACAAGAAAAAAAGTATAAACAGAACTGATATTTAGCCAGTGCACACCAGAATAACCATACTAGTTATGAAAATTTCCCTAAGGATAAATAACTGCTGCCCCAAGGTCCCCGAATCCCCACCCCTCATCCTTCTTCCATTTCATTTCCTCCTGATGCAGCACCTACTAACTTGGGGGGAGGGAAAAGTGGGGACAGAGGGGGCACAGGAACCCTGCTCCACCATTTAGCAGTATTCTTCAGCCAAGGAGTATGCACATCGATGCCTGACCTGCTAAGTATTTTAGAAATCACCCTTAGTATGAGAGAAGAGGCCTACGGGAGCTTGTTCAAAGCAGCAGTGTATGGCAACAACATTAAAATCATGGGCTCTGAAAAGCCCAGCTTGGAAACTCAGTTCTGCCTTTTCTTAAACCCCTAGAATAATCCTAAACATTTTACATAAACTTGGAGCTTAGTGATGCATAACACGAGAAAGTGAACTTATCTTTGGATTAGTAGCAGCTAAAACAGTCCAGTTTTTGGCATAGCATAGTGATTCAAAATAGGTGGATACTTTCAGCAAGTGTGGGCTATTCGTAGAGGCCTTAGAGATGGTAATAAGAAGTTCACACAAATAAAACAGCTCAATTTACCTGCTTTCTTTGATTTTGTGTTTTGCCAGTGTCCGCTGAAGTGCGAAGTTCAGCCGCTCAAACTGAAAATCAAAAAGAAAAGTTGTAAACGTTCCCTTAAATAATTGACTGGACGACACATTTTAATCCTTCTCCCTGAAAGTTTCTTGTGAGGAAGCAGCTATGTGATCACTGTAATGATAAGTGTCATGAATTTACACTTTGGAACGTGGGACTGATTTTCCATGTGTTTTTCAAACTTGGGAAGAAACCATGAGCTCAGACGAATCTAAGTTTGGATGTGGGTTTGTGGGCCTCGGGCTTTACCAGTGGCGGTGGTCTCCCTGACCGCCACAGACCTAGGTCAGAGTGAGTGGGAATACAAATAGAAGATTCCAGTTTGGCAAAGTCAGGTCTTCCATGAAGGAATTCTGGGCATCACTTCCTCTGGGTCCGGAAACCCCTTTGGATGTGCTACCAACACGTCAATGTCAGTGTGGCTCAAGCCAACCCCTGTTCCTGTCACCAATTCCACACCCAGCCACGCCAGTGACTCCCCCACTTAACTCCACATGCATTTTTATGTTTCATGTATCATTTACACCCCCAGCTCTAAAAACTCTGGTAGTATCTGTCTCCCTTTCTTTTATCCCTTAAATCCAATCTGTTGCCAAGATCAGTTGATCACTGATTTGAAACAAATCTTGGATTTCCCCTAATTTGTACCGATGTCCTTTCTTTGAACTAATTATCTTCACCAAACACGTGTAATTTTATTCTCTTTTATTGATTTCATGAATTTTCCTGTACTTCAAGATATTGCATAGAAGCCTCCATACTTTTTAAATACTTGACTCTCAATCTTTCTTACCAGCTTGTTGTCTCTGGTTAATGAGGGGGAGGAGAGCATTGGTAAACAGAGCTGCCACATTTATTTATTTATTTATTTATTTATTTATTTATTTATTATTTATTTATTTTGCAGAGCATGTAAAAAAATCACAAGTATCTACATGGGTATACATAACCGCTGGTTCTTTCTGCAGTTTACCGAGAGGAAAGTGAAGAATTTTCTGGCTCTGTTCCAAGTTGGGAAATTCCTTTCTCTTTAAGCACTATTTATGTCTCACTTAGAGTTTCCACTGGTTCAGGGAGGCAGTGGAGTTCAGCAAAATAGATCAAGCTTCTGTTTTAATAAAATAAGTCATGAAAGGGACTTTCATTATAGAGCTTGGGAAAGATTTTTAATTTATTAGGAAAAAATGAAAAGAAATAAGAGAAAACTTAAATGTACAATGTAGAACAGCTTCTTTGACTGGTCGGATAAAGAGAGGGGGGATAGGTCTGCCTCAGGATGAAAGAAAGGCTGGCAGGTTCATGGATTTTAATACTTACTCCAGCCATAAAAACAAATTGGGGAGTAAAGTCTGATTATCTAAAATGAGAACTACAGTCTGTCCAATCGTATTTTGAGTATCTTCCTTTGGATAACAGATAGAATTGTTATCCAAACAGTAGAAGAATTAAATGTCTACTGTAAAATTTTTAAAAATGCTATTTAATTTAAAACATGCAGATGTTTGGGGAGTTGATGGAATAATCTAGATTATTATTACTCAGTCCAAATGTATCCAACATTAGGCCATTTACCATTATAAGGCAAATGACCTCAGTTGTCAGAGGAGTTCTAGTGAATACCAACTATACCCCTTCTGCCTCTTAGAATTCTTATAGCCTTGTCTTTCCATCTACTACCTGGCAATATTGTCAAATCCTAATGACTACTTCTATGAGTTCACAAATAACAGAGATTATTCTAAACAAAGACAAAGAATAGAGTAAAATATCATTTATATTGATATTTGGAATGTTTTAGCATGTGGGTGACTTCTACTTTAGGAATTCAAAATCTATCAGACAAACTGACGAAGCCAACATGGCAATGAAAGACTCAGGAGAAGCATGGAGGCTCTCCAGCTTCCCCACCAACCCTATTATCCCCATCTGTTCCCCTCTGGGCACTTCAATGTCCTTGGAAACGAGAGTACCAACCACTCCCCAGTCTGGGATGCCATCCAACTTCCTGACAAGGGTTACATCCCTCATCCCAGCCAAAGCTGGCTGCCTAGTGTAAGAATAATTAAATATTTATTATTTAGGGTAAGAATAATTAAATATTTCTATTTCAAAGCTGATGAACCGAAGTATTTTTGTGATGATATTATATTCAAAATTAATCCCTTGAACTTTCAGCTAATTCTAATTCAAGCTTCAATTCAAATATCTTCTTTCTCTCTCACTGGAGCTCATATTATTTGACAGCAGAAACTGCTCTAGTCTTCAGAAGCTGTGTGACTTTGATCAAGTTGCTTAGCTCACCTCGTCCTTGGGGATTACCTCTGAAATTCCTTTTACTCCTAAAAGTCAGCAAGTATGTGGTTATTCAATGCTTTTGGTGTTGAGTCAATTAAAAATTACCAGTGGATTATGATAGCTGGAGTCTAAGTCTATCAATGTCTGATCTCATAGATTATGTTAGTTTCTATAAATAAAACTGAACACAGATGGAGGGAAGAAGGTATCATGGAGACTTTCAGCTGCTATTCTCTTTAGCCCTGCAGGGGGAAAGGAGTTCTCTACATGCCTCTTCTATTCCTAAAATATTTGACCTAATGAGGTATATGCTCTATTCCCAGTGTTCTGTCACAGGTAGTTTAACAGAAGCTGCTCCACATCTCAAAATGATAGTAGGCTATGCAGCTCACAGAGCTACTTCAAGAAGCATCTGAACTAACAGCTCTGACACAAAGGACCAGGTCAAGCCTGGTCTGAGCAGAGATTTCAGACTCAGACACAGCAGGAAAAGGGAGATTTCCCCACCTCAACAAATTATCAGGGGATACATCTTACTCTTGATTTGGAAGAAGAAAACATGGCAGAAAAGAAGTTATTCTTCAAGGAACTTGATTTTAAAATAATAGTTGACAACTACTGGTCATTTATGGTTTGGGAAGAGGTATGGATCACTTCACTTCATGTTCATTAAAACTCTCAAACATAGAGACTTTGTTTCCATTTTACAGACAAGAAAGCTGATGTTAAGACTAAGCAGTTGCTCAAAAGCTTGTTAGCATGCAGGATCCTTTTGAAAAGAATTCAAGATGTTAAACATTTTAAGAGAAACACAATTTAAGACGATGATAGCTTTAAAGGAATGCTTTTCTCCAGGAAACATCTATCAGAGACTTGAGAGTGAGAAAGCAAGTGTTTACATTTTCCTTAGAAAACCGTTATTTTACAATTTTCAGAATGTCAGTAAAATCTGAACAGGGCAAGCACTCACCTCGGGGAAAATCAGTTTGCAAATGCTCTCTGCCAAAGTGTGAAGGTAGACTCGGCTCCGACTGGTCTTTCTTTGAGGGAGACTTTCTTGCATATTCTTCTCAGGGGAATCCTGACAGATGGGCAGGGTGGCTGGGCAGCTGTCTGCGCTTTCTGCCATCTCCTCTGCTGGCTCTTTAGGAGCTTGCCCTGGTGCCAGTAAGGAGAAAGGACACTCCCCTGTGATCTTGAGATCCTTCAGCTTCGTACAGAACATGGTGTTAGTGGCCTCAGTCCACTGTGGATCTCGTCCTGGTGAGCTGCTCTTCTTGTGTGGGACTGACAAATGGAAGCCACGATCAGATCAAAGACACTGGTGATGGGAATGTCTACGGGCAGTAGAAAGTCAGAACAGAGAGCAAGCGACTTAGTGCACTTTACGAGAACAGAAAAAGGACAGGTGTGAAAAAGCAAAGACCACACAGTTATATTGTATTTTTTAAGTAAAAAAAAAGAAAATCTGGTGGGAATGTCAATTATAAAATGGATGGGACAGTTGGTAAAGATCTATAATACGTGTGCATTTTAGTATACTAGTAAAATACTTGCTTTTAATATTTTAATATTTTTCAAATGGAACTTGATTTTCTCCAAAGTGTCCTTATTAACACAAACTACTGGTGTCCATTTTTATGATCTTTTTGGGTTAGTTTGATTCTGCATTGGCGGAACAGTATGGTTTTAAGACAGAAGCCAAATCTAAATGTACATTTGATTAATGCTAATACTACTACATTCTCACTATGCTATCATTTCTGGTAAATCAGAATAGCATAAACTAATATCTCCCAAAAATACCCAAATATATATACTTGATGCCTAAGTACATATTTTTTCAGATCTAAAATACTGAATATATGTTTTCAGATCTGAAACGTCTGGTTGTGAGTTCAGCTTATCAATAATTCTAATGATCTTGATTAACTGGGTTCATCATTCTTGGAAAATAAAACACACAAAAAAAGAGTGGGAAAGAACTGACATTTACTCACCCCCTTTTATATGCCTGGGAACTCTGTACTTACATTTAAGCATTACAGGAGTCATTTGATCCTCATAGCAACCATATGGCACAAACATTCTTATTCCCAATGAGCCAGATGCTTGAAAGTTTAGGTCATTTACTTTAGTTTGAAATGCTAGAAAGTGATGGAGCTCAAGTTCAAATGTAGGTCCATCTCACTCCAGAGCCAACGCATTTTCTATTAACTCAAGCACAAATTATACTAGTTTCTAAATAATAAGGCTTAATTTAGAAACTAGGATTAGTTTACCTTTGAGGTGGCTTAGAAGTTTATATTAAAGAGCCAACAAGAACATAATTCTCCTTTTCATTGGCTGGTGGTATTTGAATTATCCAGGATAGAATCTTATACTTCTGTCTTTAGAACTAGAGTTCAGTTCTTTTCTTTTCTTTCCTATGTGCCTAAATGCTCCTAATATATTCTTAATATCATAAGCAATAGCTTTTAATTTGTCACAGGTGAGTTATCTAATAAGTTTAGAGCAGTGCATAATTCCTTTTCTGGACTGAAACAAATAGGAAACCTAAATTCACCATCTGACAACCTTTGGGGTCTCATGAATATTAAGGAGGTGAAGATGATGGATGCTGACAGGCCAGAAGAAGCTGCCAGTATTCTCTGTTATTTAAAGTCATACCCCAAATCTGTGTTCACATGTAATTTATAAATCTTTAAAAAGGCCCAAGAAAGACCCTATATATTCAGGAGCAGAAAACATATTCTGCCAGAATAGAATAGGGAGCTATCTCCACAGCCTACTGAGTGTCTCAAAGGCAAGTTGGCAGTAGGTGGAATGGTTACTTGGATTCTGAAAGACCTAAAAATTTAAAGCTCTCAAATGCATTCCTTGGAAGACTCAGCTCCACAAATATTTGTTTCTCAGGCTTTAATGCACATCAGCATAACTCTACTACTATTTACTAATTCCTGGCCTCATGTAGGGTTTAGCAGGCCTTTCTGTAAAGGGCCAGAAAGTAGGTCTCTATCAGTGACTCAGTCCCGTCATTTTTGTATGAAGGCCATAGCTGCTATACAAAGGAATTACTATGGTTGTCCTTCAATAAAACTTTATTTGCAAAAACAGGCTGTAGATTTGCTACACAGGCTGTAGTTTTCTGACCCCTGGTTGTGAAAAGCTGAGCAAGTTAACTGAAACATTTTAATCCAAATATAATTTTGACTATAGGACAAGTTATTTCCTCATCTTCCAAAATAGAACAGCCTCTGCAGATCCATCTTTGCACAACATGAAAGTAATAAAAGAGATTATACTACATGGTATTAAATAATTATTGATTTATAATAAGCATAACAACATTATTTTGTATTAGTTTTCAGGAAGAAGAGCTATAGTAACTGAATGCCATGATTTCAGTTATATTTTGATGTAACTACAAAAATTACAAGAAGAAAATATTAGAGGAAGAATCGTTAGATTTTTTTTGAGGGTATTCAAATAAAAGGGAAAGTGATAAAAAATAGAATTCTGAATGTAATGAAGGTATAGAACTATTTCCTAAAATGAGTTATTCTGGGACACATTAGAACTTAAATAGTGGTTTTAGGAGTTTGCTATAATGTCATTTATGATAAAGTTTCCCATCAGCTTTATCTTCCCATTAACAACGAATTTCAATTCTTGCCCTGAAACTCAGTATTTTGATTCTCATCTTCCTATTCAATCTCACTGTGGCAGGATACAACTGACTACACTTCCTTTTTTGAGATTCTCCCCTATTGCACAGTTCCCTAACTTCCAGAAAACTGTGCCTAATACTGTTTTTAATTAAACTAAAAACAGCAACAGGAAACAAGTTGTACCTACTTCAAGATCAGTTAAGTGTTTAGTCTCATTAAATCACAAATGTATAAACAAACTAATTAGCATTCTTCATCTGTTCAATGGGTGAAATTACGCTATGAAACAGATGCACGCAGTGCTGATACCTTGGAAACCTGTGTGTATCTTATGTTTGCCTGCCAGGAAGACAGAACAGGTTCCTCAGCTCAACCAGTGATGTTTTTCACATGTAACACTAGTGGCAACTTCACAAAGGACTTGGTCACTTGCAAGTTAATACAGAGCTTGTGATAAAAATGAGAGCAACCTGTTACGGAAAAAACACATTAATTATAGTAATAAATTTGGTGGCAAAGGCTTCGCAAACATTGGCCCTGTATATTCTCAGAAATTCAGAGAAATATTTGCCATTTCCAAAGTTGATGATTAAACAGCCTCCAAATGTACTGATTGCTCTCTCCTTCTTACCAGTAAGTGATTAACTACTGTGGTGAGAAAAATGGTCCAGCTATTGGTCTCATATGAATAACAAGATGCCTTATCGTTCAGGTAAGGGGGCTCTCCTTTTCAACTCTTAGAGCTAATTAAGCACAAAAATCTTTTTTTTCTACAAGTGAAATGACCCTAGGAAAATACCCCATAGGTACTCGCTGACACACAAAGCAGATCTTAAGAGCAGATCTTAAATTAGAAATGATGTGTGTGTGTGTGTGTGTGTGTGTGTGTAACCTAAGAACTAAATCTCCATATATCCAATGATCAATGTCAGACCTAGCACCTAGTTATGCAAAAATCTGTGATTAAAGATATATAGGAGGCCCTGGCTGGGTAGTTAAGTAAGTGGGCAGGCACATACAAGAATCAACCAATTAATGCATAAGAAAATGTAACAACAATCAATGTTTCTCTCACTCTCTGCCTTTCTCTCTCTAAAATCAATTTAAAAAAGAGATATAAGTGTTTTAAGATTAAATTCCAAAGTCCAGGCTTTCAAGAGTAGCTTAAAGGAACTGAAAACGTGCTGAAATGAACTGAAAACTTCAAAACAAATGGACTTAGTAAGGATAAAGTTTGCATACTCCAGTACAAACTATAGCAACCATGTTCATAAACAAATGTCAAGAACACAGCTTACTTTTCAGGCAGACTGAAAATCTAAAAAATTTTAATTCTTCCAAAATTAAAAAAAGTAAATAAATCAGGCTTTTAAAAATGTGTTTCATTTTACTTTGCAGTAGGAAGTATTTACAGAACTTTCCCCTGTGACATATAAGGACAGCAGGATAATGCAGTAGATAAACTAGTGAGAATGCCCGAGTCTTTCTAGTACTAAGTTAAGAAAAAAGACAAGCAAATAACAGACTCCTTCAGGCCATCCCTCCTCCCTAGTTTTACCATTATCTTGGCTGCCCTTACAGTCCCACTTCGGTTACATGCTGTGTTCATTTCCTTAAAAAACATTTATTCCTAAGTTTCCAACTCTCTGGCTTCTGTGTCCACTATGTTACTGAAACGTTCCCTGCTAAACTCAACAATAAGCTGCGGAAAGTTAAACCTCAAGGATCTCTGAGCTCTTAATAGTTGAATTCTTCATGCCATTTGCATCTTCCTTTTCATAATCTCCACTCCCACAGAGTCTTTGATACACGGGATTGCCTCCTACTTTATCCGTTCATTCATTCGTTCTTTCCCTTTTCCTTCTATTCAACACGTATTTATGGGTGGCTACTATGTGTTGGACATTCTTCTAGATGCAGCGACAGAGCAGTGAGTAAAGCATATCGCCTGCCCTCAGGGAGTGTCCAGTGCAGCAGGGAGCCTATTTCAGACACATCAGTCCCAAGGTGTGACAAGTGCTATGAAAAAGGCAGGTACGTAAGCGCTCTATGAGTGCAAATCAAGGCTCCAAACCCAGGCCCAGGAGAAAGAGAACTCTGAGCTGACCTGTGATTCTGAGCCAGATAACAAGCATTGCAGAAAAAACAGCAGGTTTGGCGGCCAGGACAGTCCTAACATGACTAACGCACGGGGTCAGGGAGAACAAGGTGGTGGTGGTGAGAGATGAGATAGGCAGAGGTCAGGAGGTGGGGGGCTTTGTAAACCATGTTAGACAAAGTAAAACTCTATTATAAGAGCAATCAACGGGATGACTAAGAAGTGAAAGTGAATAGATTAGACTGGATTTTTAAAACATTATTTGGGATACAGACTGAGAAATGGGCCAGAGGTGGATAGGTGGCTGATCTGGGTTGGACTAGGAGTGAACCCTGGGAATGAAAAAGTAGATCAATTCCAGAAGTATTTCAGGGAGGGACTCCACAAGACTTGGCTACTGACTAGACCTGGAGGCTGAAGAAAAGGGAGGATACATTCTTCTGACTTTACTTCTCAACACTACAGCCAAAGGAAGGCTCTCAGGGCATGTAAAACAACCAAACCAGTCTGTCATGTATTTCCCATGGCTTTGGTTACTGAATCATAACTAGGATCCGATTGGGGTTTTGCAGGATTACATAATACCTTGTAGGAGTTGGCCTGCTCCAACTCTTATGATAAAATAGCCTTTTGGAAAGCAGTTTCTTCTCTTAAAAAACTCAGACAGGAAAAAGCAGGCTCTAATTTACATTACAGAATAGAGCATCCACCTTCCCAAGGACTGCATATGCATGCAAGTATAAGGAATTTCCATTTATCCTCAAGAAGAGTGAAAGATGTTTATCCTAAATTTTGTAATGACACTGGTGACCCTCCCAAAACAAAGATGTTAACTCTAAAAGAGATGGCAGTTTCACCTTCAGGGATTCAACACACCAGGAATACCCCCTCCCATGATGGCAGCCTCCTCACTAAAGCTACAGCATGGGATACAAATTATGTGTAATAAACTGTATTAATTCTTCACTTAAAATAAGGTGGATGTGATCCACACTCATTTTTCATTGGACTTAGGGGTTATTTCTATGAGATCTTTTCAGTAACAGTGAAGTTTAGTGTACTCCATAACAAGGAGATCTTACCTCTAAGAATTAGCATTTTGTGATTCTCAGTTTTTATTTCAAAATGTTTACAGAATGGTTTATAACTTTAGTTATAAAGAGCAAGAGTAAAACCTTTAAGACTATAAATCCTAAATATCTAAGTTTTTAAAGCTTGAGTGTCAAATCACTAAAATTTGAATATAGCAGTTGGCATCTCTTCAAATTAAATAGCATTACCATTTATGAGAGGTCATGAGGAAATCAGATCAATGTTTCAATATTTTGTTCCTGAACTCTGTAACACTATTTCCTGCAGCTACTTCAATAATTCCCATCATCATTATAGTGCTGTAATAATAGTTCCTTCCAGAGACTTAGTCAATTAAAACTATATTTACTGAAAATATAATTATTGTAGAAGAAGTTGTTACAGAATTTACCAGCTGACCAAAAAATACACAGGAGTACTTGGAGACACAGGAAAAACCCATTTATTTTCAGATGTTTCGCATGTACTAGTGTAATGACTCAGAGGAGACTGTTTCCCTCCAAACCCTGAGCAAAGCAATATGGAGGAAGCTTTCTCTTTATACCCTTTCGGTTTCTTTATCCCCCAAATATGGATGGGACTTCCAGACCTTTGGTAGGCTTTGCAAAAAGCCCCGTGTGTTGGGATAGGGGCTGTGAGACCACACCTAAAGGCCTGGCCTGGTGCCAGTGCTAATAACCCCCTCGGGGTTGTGTGTTGTTCATGGTTTATGGCCTCTGTAAAATGGGAGTGTTTAGGTAAACAGGTCTTGCAAGACCAGATAATTAAGGGAGGGATAGTGACTAGACTATAGGCTAACAAGAATGCATATTTAGTTACTGGCATAGATTCAGATTGCTAGCCCTCCAAAAATGTCTTATTTTCCCCATCAAAGTAAAGGTAGAGCTAATGAGTTAAGGAAGAAATATAATTCCTTTTTACCCTATAAATAAGCCATTTTGTTTGGATCTATTCTCAGATAAATACTGTATATTTCTATATGCAGGAGACAGAATCTTACCCAACCTAATCAATAACAAATTAATCAAGAAGTATAGGCATGTCCACACAATAACCAACAGAAAGAAAAGGAGAAAAGGAACAAATGTGTCAGGAGAGGCTCAGGCTATGGAGGAGATGCCCACACTGGGCCAGGACTGGGATGGCCAGACAAGGCTAAACCACCACTGAGAAGAACACCAGACATGCAGGGCCCTTGAAAGCAGAGCTTGAAAACAATGGCTTGTGGGCCAATTCCAACCTGCTGCTATTTTTAGCCAGCCCTGGAGCTAAGAATGGCCTTTACATAATAAAATGGTTGAATAAAATTCGAAAGAAGAATATTTCAGGATGCTTGAATACTAGATGAGATTCAAATTTCCATCACTAAAGTTTCCTGGGAACATGCCCTCTTTCCTTGTTTCCTGCCACACAGCTCCTAAAAACCTCTGAAATCTCCAGAGTGGTAGGTGTCTTTCTGTATGCTAATGAGATAACGGGGGCATGGGGCTCCTGGATACCTTCAGGGTGGGGCCTAGTTGGCAGGGGAACCATCCGGGTGATGAGAGGGTTGGAACTTTCCATTTCACCCAGATCTCTGGGGAGGAGAAATGGGTTGGAGGTTGAACACATGGAGGTGCCGGGAGAGTAGTATGTCCAGAGGACATGAAAGTTCTGAGTTCTTTTCTCCATACCTTGCTTTATGCATCTTTTCCACCTGGCTGTTCCCAGGTTGTATCCTTTTATAATGAATTGGTAATCTAATAAGTGAACTGTTTTTCTTAATTCTGTGAGCCATCCTATTATGAGACCCAACCAGAAGGTCCTAGGACTCTTCAATTTATAGCTTGCTCCTTTATTTATGAATGGCCTATGGCTGCTGCTATGGAAGTACATCAGCAGAGATGAATAATTGTGACAGGGACAAGATGGCCAGCAAAGCCTAAATATTTACTCTCGTTATAAAATCAGCTTGCTGACCTCTGTTTTAAAGGGCTATGAAGAACATACACATCCTATGGGGAAAGAGGGGTGTGCGTGTGTGTGTGTGTGTGTGTTAAGATTTTTTTAAAAAACATTGTTTATTGAGTTTGGAGAGAGAGAGGAAAGGATAGGGAGAGAGAAAGAAAGATCGATGTGAGACACAGGGACCAAACCCACAACCTGGGCATGTACCCTGACCAGGAATCAAACCAGCAACCTTTCAGTACACTGGACAATGCTCAACCAACTGAGCCACACCAGCCAGGGGTTTAACATCCTTTTATTCTAGAAGAATCTGAAACAGGAAATGAACGTGGGCCTATCTGACTACAGAGTCAATGCTCTGGGGTGGTCTTTAATACACCATAGTATTTGTCACTTAAATTCCTCTATAAATAAATATAATCTGAGAATATAAAGATTAAACTCATCTGCTAAACTGGAAGACAGAAGAAAATGGAAGGTCAGACTATTGGTCGTGTCCGTTGAGGGAGTGAAGCCGTGATATTCTGGAGTGGTTGGTATGAGAGACACTTTCAGGGTCCCAGTAAATTCTACAGAGACTCCCTTTTGCACACTATTACTTTGAGCCTCTCTTGTTCTAGGACATAGAGTAGATCTGGACTTTTGCATAATAATTAGGAGAAATCATTAACAGAAATGAATTTTGGCTTCTGAACCTGTGCTTTGTAGGTATATATTTGGATACTCACAAAGTTCACGCTGTGCTGAGGTCTTTCCCATTAAACCCCAAACTACAACCGTATTCTATTAATGCCTTCTCACTTCTCTAATTGTTTGAAAACATGGAAAGTGAAAAGAAATATTCCCGCTCACAGTAAACCCCAACCAATTTTCTTATTCATTTCTGTAACTCTTACATAAAAGTCTACATAAAAACACAGGTATTTCAAGATTATAAGTTTAGAACTAGAAGTTATATAAGATTATGTATGGCAATAATTTCCACTTTCAGATGACAGAAGTCCAGATTTTAGTGACTTGGCCCAAATCCCAAAGCTTGTGAGGGAGAGGTCAGACAAGATTCGTGCAATTTCACGAGGAGACCAGAGTTCACCTCGGTGAAGTCGGATCATCCCCTCAACCAAAATGCAGAAAAGCCCTCCTCCTTTGGTGGATTCCCAACAATTAGAGCTACAGCTTTGAGAAAAAATTAACAGTACTTTTAACTCAGGTTCCACACTTAATCGCTTGAGAGTTATCGTAATCATCCATCTTAGTCCCATCTACTTTTCACACTAACATTAGTACACACTATAAAATTATTTGGCTATCTACAATTTCTAAAATATTTCCCCAGGCTCTTTTTCATGGTTTTCCCACCACTTTTGGTACTTTCTCAAGAAGCTATCCTTAGTCCGTTTCCAATTTTCTCAACATATTTTCTGAAGAAACTTATTCTTCTATCTTCACTACTTAATTGAAAGTTAGGCATGTTTTCAACTTTAATATAACTAGCCAATGCAGATGACAATTTATCCAACTTCGAACTTCCAGTAAGTTATTTTATGCTGAAAGTGAAAGACAGAACTATTGGCTTGAAGACATCTGGTATAAACATGGAAAAGGTATCAGGGAGCTTACTTTTTTTTAAAATATATTTTATTGATTTTTTACAGAGAGGAGGGGGAAGAACAGAAAGTTAGAAACATCAATGAGAGAGAAACAACGATCAGCTGCCTTCTGAACACTCCTACTGGGGATGTGCCTGCAACCAAGGTACATGCCCTTGACCAGAGTCGAACCTGGGACCCTTCAGTCCTCAGGCCAATGCTCTATCCACTGAGCCAAACCGGTTAGGGCCTACTTTTTATTATCAAATTTATTTAATTTTTTTCCTCTATACCCCTTATATCTTGGTATACATATATTTGTGTCTGCACATAATTGAAACAAAACTTGAAAAGAAAAATGTTTCAAAAGCTTTCCCATATATTCCCCTTTTCCATTTTATTATTTTATTAGCTATTTGTCTCTTTGTATTATTTTTACCAGTTATTGTACTATTTTATTACTTTTTTATTAACTTTTTTGGAAGGAAGACATCTCACTCTACATAGAAATTTGTGAAGTTCACTCAAAGAAACCCAAAATGCTCATGTTATGCATTATCCTCCTTTTCCACTTCACTATGAAATTAGCTTAAATGGAAAACCACATAGTCTTCCTATAACTCTTTGCTTTATCAAAAGCACTGAGCACAGTATTACTGGACATTTAATACACATTAACTAATATCAATAAAATATACTATTAGGCTACTAATATACATAAGACACAACACAGGCAAAGAAAAATACAAACAAAACAAACCACACCTATACAAGTAAACTGAGGGTACTTCGGTCTTTGCTGTCTATATAATGACTTTGCTTTCTGAAAAAAAATTATAATGAGTCATTCATCAATTCTTTTATAACTCAATATTTTTAAAAAATATATTTTATTGATTTTTTACAGAGAGGAAGAGAGATGGTTAGAGAGCTAGAAACATCGATGAGAAAGAAATATCAGTCAGCTGCCTCCTGCACACCCCCTACCAGAGATGTGCCCACAACCAAGGTGCATGCCCTTGACCAGAATCAAACCTGGAACCTTTCAGTCCATAGGCCAATGCTCTATCCACTGAGCCAAACCAGTCAGGGCAAACTCAATTAATATTTGCTGAGCTTCTGAAGAGAATGAAGATATTCCTTTCTATTTTCTTCAAAGTTTGTGTGTATATATTTATATTAGATGTATATATATCCTTAAATAGCTATAATAAAAAGTGGAGATTAGGCAGAGACTGAGAATTAATTATGTTTAAAATAAATATCATTTTTAGGCTGGGGCAGCAAAAAGCTGATCAGAGGAACTTCCTTGTAACGTATGAAATTTGAACTTATTTTTTTTAATGTCTACAGTTTGGGCATAAAAATATTAGCAAAAGGGCATACCATAGAGAAAGAATGGTGTAAGTGAATTCAAGGAATGAAGGAAGTGGTGGCGAGAGGCAGGAAAGGATGAGTGCTGGAGATACTAAAAAATTAGCATTGTCATCCTGTGGCAACGGACTTGATCTAAGGCACAAGATGACTCTGAGGTTTGTCTGGAAGGATAATGGTACCTTTAACAGAAAGAGGCAACAGACGGAAGCTCGAAAGAAGGAATGTGGAATGTTGTTTTACTAAAAGGAACTGTTAGTGGGGCATCTAGGTGGTGATGCATTTGAAAAGTGGAATCTTTAATTAAGGAGTGTTAAACAGACTAATGATATGAATTTGTGGTCTTCCACATAGAGGAATCCAATAAAGTCTGGAGTTTATTTCAGTTTATTTCAATCTGTTCAATGTCAAGGGGCTACTTGTAGACAGAGAAGATGGCCAAATTTAGTACTCTGGGAAAAATTCATATTTAAGAACTGGAGGAAGATGTTATGACTAACATGGAGAAGCAGGTATCAAATAAGTATGAGAGAATATAAACAGAAGAGAACATGTTCAAAAAAGAGTGTGTGTTGAGAGTCTGAGGAGGGTGAGGGGTGTATTAGTCAGCTTCGGCTGCCATAACAAAATGCTAGAGACCTGGTGACTTTAACAGCAGACAGTCATGTTCCCATAGTTCTGGAAGCTGGAAGTCCCAGATCAGGGTCCAGCATGGTCCAGCTCTGGTGAGGTCTATGAGGTCTCTCTTCCTGATGTGCAGATGGCCACTTCCTTGCTGTACCTCACGTGGCCAGAGAGAGAAAGAGACAAGCTCTCTGGTATATCTTCTAATAAGGGCACTAATCCCATCAGGAAGGTCCCTGCTAATGACCTCATCTAAACCTAATTATCTCCGAAAGACCCTGCCTCTAAATACCATCACAATGGAGATTAGGAATTCAACATATGAAATGGAGGTGAGGCACAATTCAGTCTATAGCAAAAAGACCAAGAAAATATCATTTGACTTTCAGATGATAAATATATGACTTTTATGAGACAAATTTCAATAATAATAGAGTAGAAGAAGAATGTAAGAAATTATGGAGGAAATATTATAGTGTAAATGAGTGAAGGTTACTTTAAGGCTAATTACATTAAGAGGAATAACAAGTTTGAAAGAAAGATTTTGAGGATTAGAAATCTTTTGATGTACGTATGTTTATTGGTAGCTTTCTCTAAACAGGAATACTTGCTACACAGTTTGCAAAGTTAGCTCAAAAAAGTCAAAGACAGAGACTTCTACTTCTGATTAGGTTGTATAAAATCACAAGAGACTCCCACTGTAACCCTAATAATGAGAACTAGCTTGGTAAACTGTATTATCATAGCTATAAAAAAAATCTACCTGAGCACATATATTGAAAAACTACAGTTAAAGTCTTATTTTATTTATTTAATATGTTTTTATTGATTTCAGAGAGAGAGAAGGAAACATCAATGATGAGAGAGAATCATTGATTGGCTACCTCCAGCACATCCCACACTGGGGATGGAGACCAAAACCTTGGCATGTGCCCTAACCTGGATTGAAACTGTGAGCCTCCTGGTTCAAGGGTTGACACTCAATCACTGAGCATACCAGCCGCGCTAAAGTCATACTTTAAAGTGAAAGACTGAACACTAGAATATCTAACATTTAAAAGTTTGACAATGCCAAGAGTTAGCAATGATGTGGAATAACTGGAATTCTCAGACACTGCTGGAGGGACTGCAAGAAAATACAATGACTTTGGAAAACAGTTTGGTGGTTTCTTAAAATAATAAGCATATCTTATCATATCACTTAGCTATTCCATTCCTAGACAAAAGTAAACACTATATTCCTACAAAGACTTCTATGTAAGTGTACATGGCAACTTTATTTGTAATAGCTAAAAACCAGGAACTGTTGAAATGTCTTTCATCATGTAAATGAATAAACATGCTGTTGTATAGCCATACATGTGAAAAACTATTATTCAGCAGATACATGCAACAGAGTAGATAATTGTGCTGAGTGAGAGTTCACACAAAGTTGTATATGGTAATATTACTTTTATATAAAATCTCGTTACTGCAGCCCTAGTCAGTTTGGCTAAATGGATAGAGCATCAGCCTGCAAACTGAAGGGTCCCAGGTTTGATTCAGATCAAGGGCACGGAACTCGGTTGCAAGCTCCTGACCCTGGTCGGGGCATGTGGGAGGCAACCAATCGATGTTTCTCTCTCACATCAGTGTTTCTCTCTGTCTCTCCCTCTCCCTTAGACACTCTCTCTAAAAATCAACGGAAAAAATATCCTAGGGTGAGAATTTTAAAAAATTAAAATCAAAATAAATAAATAAATAAAATCTGTTTACTGCAAACAAATTTGTAAGTCCAGAAGGAAGACCAATTATTGTCTAGGGACAGAAGAGGGGGAACTAATGAGAAAGAAACACAAGAAAGCTTTTAGGAGTGGTGTTATCTTGATTGTGGTGGTGGTTTCACAGAGGTATACTTCTGTCAGATCTTATTCAATTGCATATTTCACATGCGTGAGGTTTATTGTACGTAAATTATACATTAGCCAAGTCATTAAAAAAATATACTCAGTCAAGGACTCAAAGAACCTAAATGATCCAGATTCCAAAATAAATAAATAACAGGCTCTAGGAGGCCTGAGAGTCATGGTTATTTTTAGCCCAGATCAAGTGGTAGAAAGTGACAGTACCTCCCATAGACAGAAGGCAAGAGAAACTGGTTAATGTTTATCAAACTTTGAAGTGATATACGACAGATTAGAATCCTGAGCACTCCATAATTTAGCTTGACTCATTCTTCCATACTTGTAGCCTAATATACATGTGTGATAAGACCCATACACTCATGTGACATATATATGACACATGAAGAGGGGGGAAAAAGTGACCCATGGTCAAGAGAAAACAATGAATAGAAACCATCCAGAAATGGCCAGAAGTTGTTATCAGATAGGAACTTAAAAAATAACCATGATAAATATGTTACAGAATCCAGTGGCAGAGTCAGGTAGCATACATAAACAGGAAGTTTCCACTGAGAAACAAATAGATAAAAAGAAAGGAAACTTCATAGACACACACAACAGCTGGGTAATTACCAGAGGGAAAGAGGGTTGGTGAGGGACATAGAAGAGAGTCTAGGGGACATGAATGGTGATGGAAGGAGACCTGATTCCTGGTGGTGAACACACAATAGAATACAGATGATGTCTTATAGACTTGTATACTTGAAATCTATATAATTTTATTAAGCAATGTCACCCCAATAAATTCAATAAAAAAGTAAAAAGAGAAAAAGAAAAATACTATATTAGAAAAAAGTATATAAGAAGCCTAGCATCAGAAACAAAAAAAAAAAAAAAAAATCAAGGTAAAAATTAGAGTGAAGACAATGTGGCTATAACATAATATTCCAGTGAGAGAATGACCCAGACATTGGGTGGCAGAGCTAGGCCGTCAGATTACCTGTTTGAAGTTACAAACAGTGCATGATTCCTGCATTACTGAAAATGGCCTTCAGTACATGGTATGAAGCAAACTCTCTTGATGGTCGACACTGACCAATGATTATTTATCAAGGACAGTTGATGTTAAGAATCATAGCCAAGCCCTGACCGGTTTGGCTCAATGGAAAGAGCGTCGGCCTGCGGACTGAAAGGTCTCAGGTTTGATGCAGGTCAAGGGCATGTACCTTGGTTGCAGGCACATCCCCAGTAGGGGGCGTGCAGGAGGCAACTGATTGATGTTTCTCTCTCACTGATGCTTCTAACTCTCTATCCCTCTCCCCTCCTCTCTGTAAAATTCAATAAAATATATTTTTTAAAAAAAAGAATCAGAGCCAGGCACCGTTTTACTGTGTGTAAAACGGACTGTGACAACATGCAGCTACCAGTTTCCGCTCGGCACGAAAACAGACCTGATAGTAAGATAAAAACAACGAAACTGATGCTACTCTGGTTTGATTTAAACAGACAATGAAGGCCACAACATGCTGGTGAGAAAAAGAAGTTCTAACCACCCACCCCCTTGGAACATTTCTTCATTAGGAATGAAGAAAATAGGGAACAAAAGTGAGAAGAAACAGTTCTTCTTAGGACCTTCTCTGCTTTCTTTTGACCTTCCTCTTCCTGTTGAGCACCGTATAGTTGCGCAATGCCCCCAACTTGTAGCCACTTTTCTTGTCTATGCCCCACATGTTGGGTCTTTTGGTTTCCTTTTTCTATTAACTTTAAAAATCTATGTCCAAGAAACCATGCTGTTAATGAAGGGCAGAGGCTAACATGATAAGTGACAAGGTTGTGGTGCTCTTCTGGGTGAAAGAGTTATCCTCTAGCCTCTTGGAGATACAATTCAAAATACTGCAGCCATCCAAAGGCAAAGTGGTTGAAAATTGAGAACAATAAGCAGCTAACAATTTCAGTGCATTTATAAAAAACAGATTAGTAAAATAACAAGTTTTCTCTAATAAAAACACACAGTATTTAAGTTATAGGGTTTCTCACTTCACGAATAGAAACACCTGATATAAGGTAAGGAGCCCGATTTCCTCGTTAAGTCTAGAAATGCATGTCTGACTTTGGATAGTTTGAAACTGATTTATGAAGATCTAATTAACAAAATGGTTCCACATGACCTAATAAAGCAGAGTCGGCCTGCCATTCTGGTCTTGCTGTAACCTAACCTCTCTTTACCTTCAGTCTTTTTATAAATATTCCCCAGCATAACCTCACTGTTCCAAGCAGGCCCATATCATCTCACACATTTTTACTGAGTGCTTATGATCCATGGAGCACTTCTATTAGGTGTCTGTGAACAGAATGAGAACTGAACAGAAATAATACCTGCTCCCACAGATTATCAGCCTAATGGGGAAAACAGACAATTCAGCAAGCACTTGTAGTAGAGCTTAATAATGTGATAGAGATGTACAGGGAGTTGATGGAAAAGAAGGCACTCAAATCATTCCTGGAAGGTCAGGAAAAGTTTCTGAGAAGTAGAGATTTAAAGGATGAGTGGGCCTCTCAAAGATCTAGAAAGGGAAAAGGAAATCTAGAAAAGGGGAAGGGAAGTCGTATTTTCCACAAAGGAATGCCTCAAATCTGTGGCTTAAAAAGATTTGGTGTTACCCTTTCTCCTTCCATGCCTTTGTCACACACACACACACACACACACACACACACACACACCATTCACCTGCTTTCTGGGATGCTCCTTTCCTCTGTCTAGAAAGCACTCTTCTACTATTCTCTGTATTTAAACCCTGTAGGTCCTGCAAAGTCCAACACCTTGGTCCTGTTTTAAAATCTCAACAAATGCTCCATGTTATCTAGGAGGCCTTCTTCAATATCTCCATCTTGCAGAATTCTCTCTCCCTTTTTTTAGTTGTTTAACGGTTATTAAAATTGCACCACAAATATTAAGCTGATTGTTAAGTGCTGACATGTATAATTCTGAGACTATTTCTGGGTTCTCTTATCTCCACATGCAGACTTTAAATTCCCTCAAGTCAGGGACTGTGCCATAAACTTCACTTGTATCTCTGGCAGTGACAAGCATAATCCATTATAAACTTCATTGTGAGAAGTACAAAAGGTGACGGACCTCTGAGAAGAGTGTCATAAAACATAAAACAAGCTAATCTTTCAAAAAATTACAAATTCAAAAGAATATTCTTTTCAGTTTTGTTAATATTGCGAGATAAAGTGGTGATAATGGCATTTTTATTAGATATAGAAAGAGTTTGCTGATGGGGATGAAGAAATTCAAATACTAATACTCTATCCTTAATCTGTTTCATTAAAAAATAATATTCATGCTGGCAAAAGTAAGACAAAAATAAAAATTTTAAAATTTAAAACCCAAGATAGAGCAGGCCATTAAATATTCTAAATGAGTTTGATTTCACTAATTTGGATAAATTATACTGCAAAATACTGAAAGCATCTGTAGGCATGGTAAGTAGAAATTTAGAATTATCTTTACAGATACTACAGTAAATAGAATGGTTGACAGAGAACAAAAAGCCGCTCTCAGTTTTCAAAATAGAGAAGGTAGATTCCAGCAACTCCAGCCCAGAAAGCTTGACATTAATTCCAGAAAGGATTCCCAAGAGATTCTTAAAACTATGGATGTGAGCACTCAAAATGTGAAGTGTCGTTACCTACAAGCTCGTGTTATTTCCTCTTGGTTTTAATCAGGTTACTTGATATCTATTCTGCAGAAAGTGGAAATGCATTTCAGCCAGGAATTCGATCAAGTGTGTGAGAGTATACTCCTGGGCCACACAAAGGAATGTAAACTCCGAGGAAAGAGAATTACTTGACTATATAACTGGTTGAACAACCTTATAAAAGAGACTAACTCATGGACTCTTGCAAAGCAAGAGGAAGGTGGCCAGGATCATGCCAAAAGTCCTTTCACTTCAGCATTCTACACATTTACTCAGAAGAAGCTTTTAATTACCTCCTGACCAAATCTGTTAAGGCCTTTACATTGTGAAGAATTGCTAATCTATATCATAGAATCACAATCCAAAATAGCTTGACCTTCTGAAACAATGGGCTAACTAAAGGTAAAGGTTAAATTTAATTGCAGTATTTTTAAAAATCCTAAATCCAGTGGCCAAGTGAATTTGTGGAGAAGTATATTTACACAAGAAGAAGCAAAAAAAGATGCATAATCAAATAGTGTAGTATGAATGCAAAGAAAGAATGAGACTCTCAAACCTTGCCAGTTCAGGATGAGTTGAAGGAACTGAATATTACCATAAGGACTAGAAGAGGTGTCATATATAAAAGCAATTTGTATAGATATTCTAAGAGGTAAAAATTGGGATATAAATGGAAACAAATAGTATAATTCAATATAAGAAAATAGTCCTTAGGCTAAGAACAGAACAAATAGAGACATGCCTCTTACACTGAAGATTAATCATGATAAATAGTTTGCCTAAATTAATCTTCATATTCTCTATGAATTCAGAAATAACTTTATCTGCTAAGGGAGAAAAGAATAAGGATAATTTGTGTGGATTGGAAAACCTGGAAAAATCTGGAACATGTACTGTGGAGATTTTGATGTGGAATTATCTAAGAAAAAACAAATTTCTAGTACTGTTAACCATCCCTTCAGCTGAATCAGGTTAGAGTAAATCCGGTTCTAGGAGAAGGAGATTTGAGGGCTGGAGTAGAGTTGACATTGCTAAGACTACTGTGATAAGTAAAAAGAGAAAAAGGAGAAAATGAAGGGTAGCCAAAGAAAACCAATGGAAGAGGATAGTGTCAAGTAATGGGAGTGAGTGGAATTATTGGAAGGATAGGAGATAGTGGTCGGAAAGACAATATGAGAGTCTCAGCTTTTTCAGCTGGGGTCATTCTGAGTGACATGAAGGCCTAGGTGGTTGAATGCCAGTAGATTCCTGGGCAGCAGGGTAAGGTCCCGTGAAAGCCAAACACATAGATGTTCAATGAAGTCCTGAAAAATTCCAGCTGACTAAAGTGAAGAAAGAAAAACCGCCATTGTTTTGGATTCCTAAGGAAAGTGGAATGCTCAGGTCATTAAGCATTAGTAATGGGGACAGGATAGATAACATTAATGAAGGTTGTAAACTTAGAAAGACGATGGGTAATTGGGCAATGGTGAGAGAAATACAGTTAACAAGCAGTTCTGAATAGGCTGCAAGGCATCTCTGAGAGAAAACCATAATACTCCATGGAGGGTCATTGCAAACTGAATTTCATTTTTTAAATTGCTTTCTCAAACAGAACAACCTATAGGATCAAGGCATAAAAGAACTTAACTCAATAATTACAAGGATCACACAATTACACTTACTAGACACTTACTCTGTGCCAGGCACTGAGTCCAGTGACAAGTATCCTGAGGGAGCCTGGAGTTCAGTAAGATACAGACACCTAAACAAGTATTTTTAATGCAATGTAGCACAGCGAAAGGGAATATGTAGGTTAGGTCAGGCCTGGAAATAATTTCAGGATTAAGATGATTTCCTTGATCTACCCAACTTCTTTTCCCCAGGGTGTTCACTCCCCAAGCCACTGTCTTTTGTTGGCCTCTCGCTAATTCCTACTATGGTGAGAAGAAAGAGGCGGTATGTGAGCTAATTAATTCGAGTTGCCTTTGATTTTCTGAAAGGGAATGTTCATTTTAATAAAAGACTATTAATGACCAGAAAGCATTCTAGGTTGATGAAGTTAGTAATTATGAGTAGTGAGAATCACATTTTCATGGGAAGGGCTGGTGCGGGGGGGGGGGGGGGGGGCATGCCCTAGAGACCCTCGAGTTTTATAATGCAGTCTAAAGCTCTTCACTTCTTGCAAATAATGCTATCCATAGGGAGATAAAACCTATTAGCTTGAAATCAGGAGACAGAGAAAAATATGGCACAGGTCAGATACTTTCAAACTGTTTGAGAGAAATAGAAGCAAATGTGATTCAGGATAGCCGAAAAATTACTCCCAAGCCAAGCTAAGTCAACTACTTTATGGGCAACTAAATTTGTTCATCTAAAGACCTAAAAATTGCTAAAACCTCTTCTTCCAACAGGTCAAAATGAAGATATCCAAAACAAAACTATTGGACAGGTACCTAATCAATACTTACTAAATAATTCTAAATAGTCTAGAGACTAATAAGCACTGACATTATTGGTAATTTAGAATTAAAAATATCAGTTTCTACAACTATGCAGAAAAGTAATAAATAGTAATGTTTTAAAAAGTTGCTTGGGTAAATTTATAATTTAAGTGATAGAAAATCAGTGCTATAAAAGTTATATATCCTAAGCAATAAAAGAAAAGCGTAGAAACTTTCTGGAAAATCTGACATACAGAATATATTCTGAATAAATAATTTCCTCCAACATTTTGTCCCATCAATAACATACTTTTTGGTTTGTAATTGTCAAATATTGCTTTAAATCTCCATTTCTCTTTACCTAAAGAGATAAATTCTTAAGGCTAATTTGATTTTTATCTATTTCTGAAAATGTTTAAATAGAAACTTGGTGGATATAGCTGTTGTTTTAAAATAACTCGTAAAAATGTCAGTATTCTCCTTCCTGTGCTCACATTAATTGTTGGGGAATGCAGCCTACAGATGTAAATAAAGAATTTAATTTCTCTTGGATGGTTTCAGACAAAATCAAAAAAGCAATGCTAAATAAAGATTTTTTTTTGCTTGAAAGTGTCTATGACAAAACTGTTGACCTTTAATCATATAATATTTTATTGGCATAGTCATAATATAATGTTAGTTATTGCTTCTTTAGTTTTTAGTGCAAGGTAATGTTAACTAAAACAGGTTTCAAAATAACACCTTAAAGCAAGATCACTTAATAAACCATAGTTATAAGAAATCTGAGTACTAAGCATTTGAAGTTTCCCACATTGCTTTTTCCTTTGGCGTTGCCAGGTATAAGTGGGATATCTTTACGTTTCCTTCCGCATTCTGTAAATGACATTTGTCTTAGACCAGTTACTTTCTCCCTACACCTAGACACAGGGCCTTTAAGGGGTTCTTTACATTCATACACTATGAAACACCACAACTTTATATTTTTGTTGGGTTCCAAAGAGGGAAATACAATTTTATTTCTTTGCCATACACCAGACTAGAAAGAGATCTTACAGTCCAAGAAGAAACAGAAGATACCCATGTATTCACCATAAGTTTCTACTAAATAAATTGCACCTACCCAAGTTTCCTATCTGACATATTGAAAATCATACAAGGGGGTCTGTTTTCAGTGACATGTCGCATTATTGTAACACTGCGTATTCTAGGATTTGTCCTGCTCTTCTGCCAGAAGGCTTTATGTAGGAAGCTTATTGTTTTGACAAGAAAAAGTGTACCTTATATAGTTAACTTTGTAGTTCTTATTTTTTTGTGGAGTCGCAGATCTCTTTGGCTATCTGAGGGCTCCAGGCTATTTCCCTGAAAATGCAGCAATTAAGATGTGTGAATGCAATGTCAGGGGCCTACGTGAGGACTCCTTGAAGCACATCCACAGAACTAGCTGTATGGGAACTGACCACAACACAGACCACCTAGCAACCTCCACTGAAAAGTAGGCAAGTTTATATAGCTTTTTGACAAATAAGGTTTACTTTGGAATTTTAGACATTCGTATTGTTTTTACGTTGTTAATGGTTTTGACCCCTCTTCGTAATAGAGTACCTGAAATACCATGGCTGAAGGAAAAAATATAACCCCATTAGGAAAAGCAACAGACTAATTTTATCTTATGAACGAAGATATTATATCTACCATTGTGCTTCAACATTTTATATATGTAACCAGATGGTTAACGATTTTCCTACCAAGTTCTAATAAGTAGGTAGACATTTAATGAAATCACCATCAGAGAACTAACCCTGAAAATAACTACTGATATGTTATAAACGGAACACTCTCTCTCTCTCTCTCTCTCTCTCTCTCTCTCTCTATATATATATATATATATATATGAAATGTACAACCTCCTGGTTTACTTCAGAAGATGCTTATCAAGTGCGAAATGAAGGATCAAATGTGAAAACAAATGAGCAAGAGAAAGACATTAAAATAAATGCATAGCCGGAAACCACATGACCCCACAGCTTCCTAGCCCCTTACACCAGTGTCACGGTGAGGCTGCTCAGCCCATGGATTACAGGCTCCAGGCACTGACCTCCTGACGTGCAGAGATGGTGGTGACCCCTTGGGCACTGTTTCCCCAGGTGCAGCAGTGGTAGGACAGCAGAAATTAGACTGCCATGCAGTAATTAACACAGGGGCCTGCGTGCGCGCACACACATTCACACACTCACACACACACATACACTCACATACACACTCACACACACACACTCACATACACATACACACATTCGCGCACTCACACACTCACACTCACACACACATTCACACACACACTCACATACACACACGCGCGCACTCACACACGCGTGCACACTCACACACAGGCGCGCATTCACAGACACACGCGCGCACTAACACTCACACACTCTTACACACACATTCACATACATATACACATGCGCACACTCACACACGCGCACTCACACACACACTCACACGCGCGCACTCACACTCACACTTACTCTTGGTGGAGCCCCGGGGCCGCCCCGCTGGAAGTTCCCCGCCGCTTTCCGCCAGCGCTGCTCGGGTCCTGAGACCGCGGCTGCGGGCGCTGGGGGAGGGCGAAGGGCTCGCTCACGCCGCAGGGGCCGCACGAAGTTGCAGCGACGCCCAGGCTCTAGGTCCTGGGTCCCTGGGCTGCTCCCGCTCGCCCTCCCGTGCGCCCGAGGCCGTGGCGCCGGGGGCGGGCAGCTGAGCGGCCGGGCGCCCGGGCGTGGGAGAGCGGCGGCCCCCGCGTTCTCACGGCCCCGCGGCCCGGGCGCAGCCTCCGGCGCTCGCCCCCGTCAGTCCTGGTCCTCCGGGCGCCGTAGGTCCCCCGGGCCCTCGGCCGGGCTCCCGGGCGCCGTCTCCTTTGTTCCCTCGCTCCTTCCCCGCGTGGGAACCGGCCCCGGCCCCCGGGAGTGGGCAGGTACGAGCACCAAGTAGGCTTCCCGGGGTGGGGGCGAGGGAGGGGGACGAACCCAGGCCCGGGGCGCGGGGAAAGCGGCCGCCGCTCTGGAGCCCCCGGCCCGCGCGGCGGTGCGACCACTTACTCTGTGGCCTCCCGGGGCTCCGGGCCGCGTCTCCGGACCTCCCGCAGCCCCTCCGGCCGCTCCGGGGCGCGCCCTGCAAACCCGCGCTGCGGACGCACAAGAAGAGCGGGGATCGGGCGGGAGCGGGGACCCTCGCTGGCACCTGCCGGTCCCCGCGCGGGTGCACCCGCCGCACCCGCGGCCGCAGCGCCCCCCCCCCGGGCTCCCCCCTGTCTACCTGCTCAACAGGCTGCGCGGCACGCGCGCCTCGCAAACCCGGCTCCCATCCCAGCGTTCCGGCGGCGATCGCTCCCCGGATCTCCTGTCTCTCCCTGCGATGACCCCAGAGATCCCTGGCGGTCCCTCCCCCTACCGCCCCGGACTTCTTCTCAGAACCCCTCCCCTGCCCTGCCCCGGAACACTGAAAAGGAAAGCGGCGGCCCCAACGCACCGCCACGAGGTCACCCGGGGTCCTTGGGCTGCGCTGCGGGCGGCGCTCCCTCTCGGCGCAGGTGGAGGTCGCTGGGGGCGGCTCCCCAGCTGCTGTCTGCTGTGGGCCTCCCGTCTAGCTCGGGGAACGTGTAGGAAAATTGCACAGAAATCTGCGTGTGGAAAACCAACCCTGGGCTGAGTCCCACCCACTACAGCCAGAGGAGGGCAGGGGAATTGACTCCGGGACCCCGTGGCCACCCAATCGCCATCCCAACAGTTACTCTGTGGAGACAAAGAAGAGGGGACGAATAGAAGGAAAAAGGAAGGAGGGGACTCAAGAAAAATTTAGCCTACTTAAAACACACACACACACACACACACACACACACAACAAAAAACCTCCACTACGCTCTGGTCCAGAAAAACTGGAGTTCACCGTAGTTAAACATTCCAACATTTCTGCGGCGACGTTGATGTCTGCAGGGATGGTTTTCTTGTCCTGGTTTCCAGGTTTTAAGCCCATGTACTCTAGCAAGCGCAGTTCGATGGTTGCAGATATTTACATCTGTCCAATAAGGTCCTGATTCTGGTTTCATATATTTAGTTCTGTTTGCTGTTGTTTGGCGGGTGGGGGGGAAGGGTGTAAGTGTGGTGTGTATTCCAGCACTGGAAAGTAAGTTCTGAAACTGTGTTTAAGTCATCTTTCTGACTTAAGAAATATCTCATTATGTCGTTTCATTGTGAATTCACAACTAATCATGATTGTGTGATCTTTCTTCAAACTCAGGAACTCTGAGACAAATTGTTCATGGTTATCTCCAATTCTTATATGTCTCCCCAAACCTACCACATAATCTGATCTCATTTTAGATTCATCCCATTTCTGCCTACTCTTATCTTCTCATGGCAAGTATCAGTAGTCACCTCTACCACCTGCTCTTCCTCAACTCCCAGCCCATCCACCTATGATAATCTGGGGTCATAGAGCTTTTCTCCTCAGGGTGCTTACAATTTAAAATCTAAAAGGATAGAAAAAGAAATACCCACTAGGACACCATTAAAAGAGAATCTCATTTTCAAAATAAATTCAATGATATGAGAGCACAGAAGGATAAATACTTCATAAAGGAGCAGCTTTAGAGTTGAACCTGAAAAGGTTGGTCATAGTTGGAAAAGTATATAATAGTTTCTTTTTGTTCTGCTTTATTTTTTTCAGTCTGAGCAAAGGCATGGAGGGGGGAATGCGTGAAATGGATATTCAAGAAACCAGGAAGTGGTGCCAGTTAATAAAAAATACAAAGTAAATTTTACAAATATAGGGAGGTAGGGTGCAAAGATCAGTTGGGTCCAAATGGGTCTAGTTGTCATGCACTCTAGACCTGGCTGAAACTTGTGGGGGGGGGGTTTGTTTTTCTTTTCCTCTATGGCATTACTCTCTTGTCAATAATCCTTCAATCCTGGAGTGAGATTTGCTAAAGCTTTTATCTTCCTCACGTTCTGTGGCACACCCAATCTCTTCGTAAGTACTGCATTTAACCTGAGTAATTTCTGCCAGGGGCTATTCAGTTTCACCAAGGGTAGACTGTCAGGTGGAAACAGTTTTGTGTTCTTCTCCTGTCCTTTGTGAGGTATGTGGGGAAAGCAACCAATCTAGGGTCAAGGGTGGGTGGAACCACCGAAAGGTGATTGTGAAAGACATTCCCTAATCTGGATCTTTGGTATGAAAAGGTAATGAGAGTACTTTTGCCCTAGAAAAGTAATTGTTTGCACTGGAGAACTCATCTTTTGCACCAGAGAAATCGTCTTGTGCACTGGGGAACTAATCTCTGCAGCCTCAGTGCCTAGCAGTGAGCGTGACTCATAATAGGAATTCTGTAAAATGACTGTTGAGTGGATAAATGCATACCTGAGTATGTCATCACCCTCCAGGTCCATTCTTCTGTCTTGTAGATAATATGTAGGTTTAAACCTACTTACCTCCACTTCATTAAGAATAGGAGAGTTGTCATACCAAGTTAACAAAAATGTTAACAAGGACTTGTATTCAGTTTAAAGCCATCCTGGGACAATTGTCAGCTCCAGCAGAAAAGAGGTGTTGTATTCCTATGCTCACAATGGCAGCAAATGCCAATGCCAGCCAGAGACGTGATCTAACCCTCATTACCTAGGGTGTGGTCTGGCTATCAGCAGCATCAGCCTAACCGGTGATCTTGTCAGAAATATGGAACATCAGGCTTCACTCCAAACCTACAGAATCGTTTAACAAAATCCCCCCTTGTAAAATCCTCCCTTGATCTCCGATCAACTCATTAAGTATGCTAGACCTGGGAACAGGTTGTCTGAATCTCTTTATCTCAGAGATTTTTAGAATCTCTTTTCCTCCCTCTTTCCTCTCTTTTCTGGAATATTATTTCCATATCAGTTCAAATTAATTAATGGGACTAATGGATTTATCTCTACAAGTTTCTTGGTCTAATTCATAAACCACACCCATAAATTCATAAATCAAAACAAGTTGAGAGAAAGGGTGAAGAGGCGATGCAGCAGGAGGGAAGAAATGGGAAGACCATTGCACCCTATTGTATACATTTTTTTATATCTCAAGGGCAGAATTTCACTTTACTACTTAATAAACCATCGATTGTACTACTTACCAAATCAGGATAACATTTTCAATTACTTCATTATCTTTTTCCTCTTTGTTACTCTTTTATACTCTACTTCTTAAGATTAATTTCTTTCAATTTTGTCTTAAACACACCTACTTAAATATATTTTACACTGTTAGCTATAATTATTGAGATCATGTTAGCACTCCAAAATGTCTCTTTTGGAATGTGAAGTTTTAATTAGAGCAAGCAGACCATGTGAGGTTGGAGTCCCTAAATTTCTAGTCCTGGTAGAACATAAATGAAGAAGCTTGGACTTGAAGAGATTATAATGATGATATAAATGTTGTCCTATATCTTCTAAAAACAGGTGGTTTTCCTCAACAGCTAATAGAATGGTAGGCTGAAAAATGCCCCGCAACCCTGACCCAAAGATGCCCATGTCCTTATTCCTGAAACCTGTGAATACATCACGTTCCGTGGCACTTGACAAGGGGGAATTAAAGTTGCACATAGAATTACGATTGTTGTCTGGTCAGTCTTGCTCAGTAGTTGAGCATTGACCTATGAACCAGAAGGTGGTGGTCTGATTCCTGGTCAGGGCACATACCTGGGCTGCAGGGTCAATCCCTAGTGGGGGGCAGGGGTGGTGCAAGAGACAGCCAATCAATGATTCTCTCTCCTTGTTGATGTTTCTCTCTCCCTCTTCCTCTCTGCAACCCATAAAAATCTATACCTATAAAAGAGTAACATGCAAATTGGTGTCACTCCACTATGCCCACCAGCCAATCAGAGCAATATGCAAATTAACCCAACAAAGATAGTGCTTAATTTGCATACACAGGTGTGGAGCGAAGACTGAAGACAGGTAGAAGGAAGCCAAGTGCTGCAGAAGGGAGCGAAGTGGCGGAGAAGGCAGCAGAGATGGGAGGCAGCAAGGCAGCGGAGAAGGCATGCTTTGCTCCCTTGTCTGCTTTGCTGTAGCTCAGGAAGCCCCATTCTTTCAGGAACAAGCCAAGGAAGCCCTATTCTTGCAGGAATCTTCCTGCAATGGGCCTCTAGTATATTTTTTAAAAAGAATGGAGATTGTTAATCAGCTGACCTTGAGACGAAGAAATTATCCCAGGTCATCTATGTGGACCCATAGCAATCACAAGGTCCTTTTAAAGGAAAGATGGAATCAAGAGACTCAGAGTCAGAGAGAGTCAGAGTGAGGCAATGTGAAAAGTGGTCAACCTGTGACTGTGGCTTTGAAGATGGAAGGGAGTTATCACCAAGGGATGTGTGCACCTCAAGAAGCTGCATCAGCCTGGAAGACGGATGCTCCCTAAGAGCCCTGCCAACATGTTGAGTTTAGTCCAGTGAGACTCATTTCAAAAGTCTGACCTCCATGTAGAACCCTACATGCGTGTTATCTTAAGTAATTAGGTTGATGGTTATTTGTTACAGCAGCAATGGGAAGCCAATACAGATTTGGGAACTGGGGAGTGGGGTGCTGGCGTAACCAATACCTAAGGCTGTGAAAGTAGCTTTGGGATGGGGACATGGCAAAGGCTGAAAGGATTTTGTGGAGCCTGACTTTTCAAAACCTTAAGTTGCTTTGAATACACTGTTGGAAAGGACATGGATCGTTCACCCTGCGAGTAAGGACTCGGAAACCTGGTAGAGAATCAGAAGCCATGGAAAAGAACACCTGTGTCTTCTTAGAGAATACCGAATATGCCAGAAAGGGGCTGCTGGTAGAAATATGATCGTTACAAGTGCTGCTGGTGAGGACACAGATGGAAATGAAGACCCCGCTATTGGAAAGTGGGGGAAGGATATCCTTATGATATAGTGGCAGATCTTAGCTGAACTGCAGTTTGCCATATGCAGAAATGATGACTACATACTTAGAGGAGAAGATTCTAAGCAAAGTGTTGAAAGCATTGCCTGGCTTCCTCTTGCAGCTTATTGTAAAATGTGAGAAGAAGGAGAAATTGAAGGAAGAACTATTAAGGAAAAAAGCAACCAGGGTTTGGTGATTTAGAAAATCCTCACCTTATCTAGATTGAAGAAGCTACGCCATCCTTATCCAGGTAAACATAGCGTTCTTGTACTGTGGCGGCACTGATAGACTTCATTGATTTTTATATTTTAAAAATATGGCAGATCCCCATATTTTTCTTTTATGTCCTGTAGTAATAGTTATATTGATGCCTTTATCCCTAATATCGTTACATAGCACTGGCATTCCATAAATTGTGCTTCAAAAAGAGACCAAACTGGTATCCATTTTAATGATGCTTTTTAAATGCTTCCTTGTAGAAGTAACTTAGTTTTATTGACTTCCAGAAATTGAAAAGAAAGCATCCAGTAGAGACAATGACATAAAAGGTCACTAAGATGAATGGGTTAGCAGATACTACAAAAGTTTGGGAAACTTGTTCCAAGGTATTTGTTGAGGGTAACTATGTTTGCTCGATCATAAGATATTTCACATGAATAAAAATTGACAAGTTTAAAAAGAACAGTGTAGCCATACAAAGATATGATGTGTGTAAACAAAAGACTCCACAGCTATGGTTAAGCTCTTCTCTAACTTAGTTCAAAAACACACTTAGTTTTCAATATTGCTTTTCCTTCTCTAAATTAGTCCCTCACCCCACCCTGCTTTTACAAGATTTCTTGGCATTCCAAAATAATTGGCCATATAAAGACAGATTCTGAGTCTGTTTTATTGTGTGTGCACCATTCCCAGAGCAGTGCAATACCGGGTTGATGTGCAGTGCCCTGGGAATGGTGCACACACGATGTTCCACCTCCCTGCTCCAAAATGCCATTTAATATAGTGTCCTCAGATAGACAGCTTATCAGATGTTAAACTGGTAGGAACAGATATTACACTCGATCTTAACCAAGAGGCCAAGAAGCAATATGTTGTTGGCTTCATTTTTATTTTGAGAGTATGTTTACTAAAGCTGGGGACAGTGAAGCAAGGAAGAGCTTTTATGACAGAAGAAGCAACAGAAGAGCCTCGATGGAGCTGCTTTAGATCCCTGAAAGGTCATAGAAAAGGGGGCCCTGAATTCAGGGGGTTAGCCTGGGAGGAGTTGCCTCTGCCCATTGCTCCCCTGGTTGTAAGTCCTATGGAGACCTTAGAGTTAACAAGATGCATGCCTGAGAGGGAAGAAAGGCGTGGGAATGTTTACAGGAGCACACCCTAAGTCTTTGCCTTCATATTTTTTAAATAGAAAAACTAACACTGTCTGCCAATAAATAAGTTATTTGGTCTATTCTGAACTATTCATAACATATTCATAACAGCCCCAAATTGTAAAGAACTCAAATGTCCAGCAACAGATGAGTGGATGAACAAATTAAAGTACATCCATGTAATGAAATACTACTCAGCAATTTAAAAAAAGGAACTACTAATACACACAGGAACATGGATGAATCTCAAAAACATGCTGAGGGGGAAAAACAGACGCTAAAGAGTATATACCACATGATTCCATTTATATGAAACTAGAGGCCTGGTGCACCAAATGTGTACATGGGAGTGTTCCTCAGTCCTGCCTGCACCCTCTCGCATTCTGGGACCCCTCGGGTAGGGTCGCTAAGCCGGGCTGGTGATCAGGGTCTAATGGGGCTTTCCTTCCCCCGGCTGCTGGCAGCTGGCCCCGCCCCTGCCACTGCCACTACTTGCCATCTGTGCAGTGCTGCTCGCCCTCCCCCACCATTGGTCGCCCCCCTCTGTAGGCAACAGGAATGGAGTGTAATCACTTGGCTGGCCTGGGCCTCTGTTTGTGGGGTGATCGCTGGCCGGCCCCCATATCCACCTCAGCACCACCAGCCAGGTGGCCTGGGCCTCCCTTTTTGGGGAGATGGATTGTGGGGGCCCGTGATTGACCACCCAGCAGAGGGAGGCCCCACCCACCTGGCCAGGGCTCCATAATCAAGGCCTGGGGCTCCCTCTTTGGAGCAATTGCAAAGCCCCTGCCTCCTTATCGACCTCCCCACAGAGGGTGGCCTTGGCCTCCCTCCACAGGGAATCATGGTGTGATGGCCAGGTCCCCTGACCAATCACATTGCACCCAACTCAGCTGGCCTGGCACCAGTGCATGTCATAGCATGGTCATCTGGAAGGTCATTCAGATGGTCATTCTGGATGTTCCCTCAATTTGCATATAACACTTTTAATATTATAGATGATAACAACATTGACAAATATAAACAATGTGATATTTGCCAGGCATGGTTATGAAATCCTATATAATAAAAGCCTAATATATGAAGTGTCCGGTCACCTGGTCAACCAATCAAATCATAATATGCTAATAATATGCTAAGGCTATACAAGCACTCACTATGACGTGCACTGACCACCAAGTGGAAGACAGTCAACCAGTCACTATGATGTGCACTGACCACCAGGGGGCAGACAGTCAACTGGTCAAGCAGTTGTTATGACATGCACTGACCATGAGGGGGAAGATGCTCAATCCAGGAGTTTCCCCCTGGTGGTCAGTGTGCTCCCACAGGTGGAGTGGTACTCATCTAGAAGCTAGGCTCACAGCTGGCAAGCTCAGCGGTGGTGGTGGGAGCCTCTCCCACCTCTGCAGCAGCATTAAGGATGTCCAACTGCCAGCCATCAGTTGGACATTCCCCGAGGGCTCCTGGTCGGCAAGAGGTGCAGGCTTAGCTGAAGGACCCCCCGAGTGCATGGATTTCGTGCACCGGGCCTCTACTTTACATATAATATTTCATTTTGTTCTCATACCAATCCTATGAAGGAGGCATTATTAGCCCTAGTTTGTAGATGAAACAGCACAGAGAGGTTTAGTGAATCTTTTTTTTGCTTCTTTTTTATTTAATTTATTGGGGTAATACTGGTTAATAAAATTATACAGGTTTCAGGTGCACAACTCCACAACAGATTACCTGTTCACTGTATTGTGTGTTCATCGCCCCAAGTCAAGTCTTCTTCCATCATCGTTTATCCCCCCTATAACCTCCTCCACCTCCTCCCAACAATCACCACACTGTTGTCTATATCCATGAGTTTATTTTTTTATATTTTGTTCACTTCCCTGATCCCCTCACCAAGCCTCCACTGGTGTCACTCTCTGCCATGCAGGGTCCATTCTCAGAATAACAGCCAGTCACCCCATAAGCTCCATCCTGTCAGCCCTATATTCCAAACCTTCCAGTGGTTTTCTGTGTCACTCAGGAAAGAACCCAGGCCCAGGGAGTGTCCAGGGCCTGTAACGACTTCATCTCGCCATTTCTTCCACCTGATCACACTCTGTGCCAGCCACAGTACTGGCCCCCTTGTTCCGGAACATTCGACATCATTGGTGTCAGGTCTATGCACAGGTATCTTCAGAGTCCCCTTTCTTTCCTCCTCCAGCTCTTCACTCAAAGGTCACCTCATTGAATTCAACCTTAAAAGTGCGCTTCATCTCTTCCCCCCGCCAAATTTTTAGTCTGCCTTTCTTCAGCAACTGTGATTTCTTAATATGTTATACTGGAGGCCCAGTGCACAAAATTTGTGCACAAGTGGAGTCCCTAGGCCTGGCCAGTGATCAGGGCCAATCAGGTTCCCTGCCTCCCCTCCTCCCCACCTCCTCATCTCCTCTGTCCCTTGCCACCTGCACACTGCCACTGTGTGCTTCCCCACCTCTCTACCTCCCTGTCTCTTCCTTCCCTCATTGCCCACATCTGCTGCCACTCACCCCCGGTTCCCTGTCGCAGCCCAGCGTCCGGCCCCGATCAGATGATCAGGGCCTGCCAGCTTGCGGGGAGGGAGCAGGAGGTTGGCTGTCAGGCCCTATCGACAATAGGGGCAGCTCCTGTGTTGAGCATCTGCCCCCGGTGCTTAGTGCATGTCATAGCAACTGATCATTCCAGTCATTCCAGTCATTACCGTCATTCTGTGGTAATGATTGTTTGGGCTTTTATCTAATCTAATAAAAGAGTAATATTGAAATTGACCCTTTTGCCAGGATGCCTAAGCCCTGCCCACTAGCCAATCAGAGTGGCTGTATGCAAATTAACCCAGCCAAGATGGAGGCCGGCAGTCATGGAGCTAGAGCAAACAGCAGGCTTCCATTGCACCAGGAGTAAACTGTCTGCCTAGGCCAGCTGGGCCTCTCTCTGCTCACGGCAACATAGTTGCAATTATAGAAGTCACAGGGCTGAACCAAACAGGAGGCTTCCGTTGCACCAGCGATGGAGGAAACTGCCTGCCTAGGCCGGCTGGGCCTCTACTAAGGCAACATCCTTTCAATTATAGAAGCCACGGAGCTGAAGCCAACAGAAGGCTTCGTTACCTGCCTAGGCCTGGCTTAAAGCAACAGTGTATCAATTATAGAAGATAAATAAACCCCAGAAGCCTGCTTCCAGCCAGCTTTGCTGGCACGTTGAGTCAATGGGAGCTGTGGGCAGCCTGAAAGCCTGAAAACGGCCCTCAGCCCATCACCCAGGCTGGCCAGGTACCCCAGTAGGGACCTGAACCCTGAAGGGACTGTGGGCAGCCTGAAAACGGCCCTCAGCCCCACAACCAGGCTTCCCAGGCACCCCAGTAGGGACTCGAACCCTGAAGAGACTGTGGGCAGCCTGAAAATGGCCCTCAGCCCCTCACCCAGTCTGGCCACACCCCAATGGGGTGAGGGTCCACATGGGGGGGTTTGGCCAGCCTGCAAACAGCCATCAGCCCCTCACCCAGGCTGGCCAGGCATGCCAGCAGGTGGACATCCTCTGAGGGTTCCCAGACTGTGAGAGGGCACAGGCAAGGCTGAGGGACCTCCTGAGTGCACAAAGTTTTGTGCACCAGGCCCCTAGTATATATAGATTTTTACAAAGAGAAAAACTAACAAAGGGCAGATTAGTAGTTGCCTGGAGCCAGGGTGGAGAGTTACCAGTAAAGGGGCTCAAGGAACTCTTTGGGTGATGAAAATATTCTGGGATTCTATCATTTTAATTGTTAAAAATAGAATCATAAGTATTAATATTGTTGGTTGGTAACTATGTGCCAGCTGCTCTTCTAAACACTATATGTGTTATGCTATTTGTTTCCTCCAGCAAGCACTATTATTATATCTGCTTAATATATAAGGAAATTGAGGTATAAGGAGATTAAGTAACTTTCCCAATATCACACAGCTAGCAAGTGGCAAAAACAGAACTCAAACTCGGGCCATCTGGCTCATTACCCTGGGGTACGAATCACTCTGGTCATCCTGCAAAGAGCTTATTAATTATGTGAAATAAAGAGTCCCAGATTATACTTCTTAAATCAGATTCTTTGGGTACTGGCAGGTCCCAGGAACTGCATTTTAACTAGCATCCCTGAATCAAGTGAAGTCCATCATCATTGTTCACTTCCTTGATCCCCTCACCAAGCCTCCACTGGTGTCACTCTCTGGCATGCAGGAACTGCGTTTTGATGGTTGAGGATCACACTCAGAAACACTAACTAGTTCAAGGTAGTAAAATTATCTTATTGAGGAACTCCTCAGCAGGTACACATTCCTGACACCATCATGTAAGAGGCTTGGGTTTTCAACACTTGCCTTCAAACTATTTATATATTCTCTTAATTTCTTTGTTTGACATTAGTTTAATCTATCAAGTAAGCAGTAGAGAACAAGAGTTTCAATGGCTTTATTTTCTAATAGAATGGTTAACAAAATAGGAATAGTATATTTTCATTTAATGATAGAGAAAGAGAGAAAGAAAGAAAGATTGAAAATAAAGGACAGAAGGGAGGAAGGGAGGGAGGCAAAAGAAGGAGGGAGGGGAAGGGAAGGAGGGAGGGAAAGAAGGAAGAAAGAAGATTACTGAAGCAGGTAAGCAAAGCATCGAAAGTATAATCAATAAAGCTACTTATAGAAGAAAATATTAAGGAAATACACTCAGGTAACTTGCATCCAATTCCTTTAATGTCTTAAAGGTTGACTTGTTCATGCTGTCTTTCATGGTAAGAGATGTTAAATAACAATTATTGACCAAATGAATGCCTTTTATAAAGGGTTCAAAATGTTTTAACACTTTCTATTTCTAGGCCCTGAACTCATAAACAACTCCGGTGCTCCCATGGTTAAGTCCCCAAGCATCTTCCTTAGTAGTATACTATTTCAGGGGTTCCCTGCAAAGCTGAGTTGAAATAGAGTTTTTAAAAAATACACCCATAGCCCTGATAGAATACCACTTTTATTTTTTTTTAAATATATTTTATTGATTTCTGACAGGAAGGGAGAGAGAGATAGAAACATCAATGATGAGAGAGAATCACTGATTGGCTGCCTCCTGCATGCCCCCTACTGGGGACTGAGCCAACAACCAGAGCATGTGGCCTGCCTGGGAATTGAACCCTGACCTGGTTCATAGGTCAACACTCAACCACTGAGCCAAGCCCCCAGAGCTAGAATATCACTTTTAGATAAAATCATTTAATCAAAATGAGAAAGATTTTTATATGTGACTATAAATATGTGAACATCTACAGGTCCTTTAATTTTAAGAGTAGTTTTCCAAGGCAACATTACCTACTGACCTACAGAAAAGAGAGCTATTTCTGCAGAAAGGCATGCTTGCAACTTTTCAAGTAATGGTGAAAGGAATGAGAAGTGTCCTTTAGTGACGTGCCCACTCTCCTTTTAAATATTGTAACAGATAAAGCTTTTCCTGCTTACTTTCAACTACCTCATTTCAAGCTGGTATGGGAAAAATATCACATACCTCTCACTAGGCAGCTCAATGGGCGGAGGGCCAGCTCCTTTGCATCAATCTCCACAGGAGAGTGACCAACTGAGGGTGTGTTGCGCGAACAAGCTAATGAGTCTGTGCCAGAACCCGCGAATGCGTGGCTATTAACTTCGCTTTTGGCTTTCATTTTAATTCCGGAGTCAAGATGTTTTCATTGAGCCGTGTCATAGAAGTGTTCCACGCATGCTTCTCCTTCTGGAGAAGTGAAGCAGAGACCTCAAAGCTAAGAGGCAGCCAAGTTGAATGACATGCTCTTCAATGGTGGTTGCTCCAGACGCCAGATGGGCCGGACCGAATATCCTGCGCCTTGGTTTGGAAAAAAAAAAAAAAAAGAAATTGAGTGAAGCTCCTCCAGAGCAAAGAGAACTCTGTTTTGACACAAAGAGAAGGCAAATTATGCCGAGACAGACTTGCTGGAAATCTCATTTTATGAAAATGACAATTATGACTGCTGCTCTTATATTTATAAGATACTCTGTTTAAACATTTGACAGTATTACCTAAGGGAAATTAGTGTCTCACCAAATCTTTCTTCTTACTTCGTAGAATATTTTATTTTGGTCTGATCATAAAAGTAATGCAAGTGGCAAAAGAGCCCCTCCTTTTCCAACGCCATGGCAGATGTGCCAAGAAACCCTTCCCAGTGGAGAGGGCCTGTCCACATTGGCTAAAAATTGAAACCCATTAAGTAGCTACTTCATGCAAACAAAAACAAAAACAAAACAACCCCCCCCCAAAAAAAATGAAACATGATTTTAAGACTTACTCAGGTTGGTGTCCATAGAGGACAAGCTGAGACTAGAAACAGTGAGAAAGGCGGCTTCACTCCTAAGCAAGCCCAGTAGCTGGCAATTGCTCTCCAGTCGCCTGCTTATAACTAGTGGGCAGGAGCTTGGGATACTGGGCAACATGTGCATGGCAAATAGAAGACAAAGCCAAATGCAAATAGGAATGACAAAACACTTCGGAGAAATCGTGGAGGAGTTATTTTTGCACAAGGTACTCTCTCTCTTTAGGTATTGACTCAGAAAGGAACAGGGGGACACAGAGTGTCTCTGAGTTTTCTTGATCTCAAGCCTGTGCTTCCACCATTTTGGATTGAAAATTCATACAAATTCAGCGCTTGGACACCCACAGGCAGAACGTTGGTTTTAAAGTAGTCAGGTGTTGGGATTGCCATAGGAGCCTGGTGGAAACACAAATCCTCACCAGGGAATCCACTGCACAGAAAGTCTTCAAGTAATTTCTGCAGATAGTTACTTGATAAATAGATAAAATAAGACTGTACCAAGGACATCACCAAATACATGAGGAAAAACACCACCGTAAATGACAGAAAGAAGAAAGTTAATTAGAAGTCAGACTTGCAAGGACTACAAAGTTAGAAATTATTCATAATCGTATATAATAAAGAGCTAAAATGCAAATGGTCATCACGCCTTCATGCCCTCACACCTTTGCGCTGGGGCCAGAGGACCTGAGGCCGTTCCCCTCTCCCAGTGCTGCTTCCCCTGACTGGCAGGGCTTGACAGGGGACCTGAGGCTGTGCCCCCACTCTGCAGGTATTGATGGGTCTGATGCAATTTTGGGTCTGGGTCTGGGTCTTGTACAATTTTGAGGTGTGCACAAGTGGGCAGGGACTTGACTCTGGGTCCTGCAGTGTACCCCAGACTCTGACAGGAAGGAGATTTTCATATACATTTTACTAATTTTCTTTCATCTCTGACACTTCTGTCATAGAGAAAGGGCAAATACTAATATTCAAATATTTCCTCTAATTAATTCCCTTTTAATGAGCATGAATGTTGTGCACTGGGTCACTAGAAGAATTTATAATAAGCATGTTTAATACATTTTTAAAATGAAAAGTATTCATAGTGTAAGAAAAGAAACAGAGTATAAACCCTGACCAGCTTAAAACTGGAGCCCAAGAGAACTTCTAGAAGTGAAAAATAGAATTAAAAATAAAATCTTACGGAAGAGTTAAATAGCAAATTAGATAACAGTGAAGAGAATATTAATAAATTGGAATATAGGTCTAAAGAAATAGTCAAAGAGTTGAATGAAAATATGGGTATGTTAAGATGCAGAATGCTACGGAGAAAGTAAAGGTTTAGTGGAAAGACAATATCAAAAGGGACAACATCTTAGGTTTTTCAGAACTTAATTTAGTTATCATCCTCTTATTTGCCCAACAATTTACAAGAGAGATGCATAAAAATGTAAAGTATACACACATAAATTCATTTGATATAATGACAAAACCAAAGATAAAAAGACCTTAAAAGTGACCAGAAAAAACTAAAATTATCTACAATAAAATGTCAACTTATAAAATATAATATATTACATATACATTACATAATTCAACATATGTAAATACATTTTACTTTCTCTGTAATACATATATATATATATATATATATATATATATATATATATAATATATATATATATATCCATTGTATATAACATACATGTATACTTATATATGTACTTGGGGCCCGGTGCACAAAATTCGTGCATGGAGGGAGGGTGGGGGTCCCTCAGCCCAGCCTGCCCCCTCTCACAGTCTGGAACCCCTCAGTGAATGTCCTATGATGGCCCCAGTCTGCCAGGCGCCTTTTGTGTTTGTTTGTTTGTGTGTGTGTGTGTGTGTGTGTGTGTGTGTGTCACCACTGGGGACCTGCCCCCAGCCACATCTGAGGCTCAGAGCAGTCCTCCTGTGTGTGTCTACCTGATGAGGGCCTGCCCCCAGGCTTGGATCAGGCACCCCCTCTATGTTGATCTCTCAGACTCTTGCCCTCCCCTGCATGTTGTTCTCTTTTTTGAGCTGTGGCCAGGGCTGGGTGCGGCCTGCCTCCCAAGCTTGCCTACTGCCCATCTTCCTCCAGCCACCAGGAAGCAGGGAATACCCCGCCTTGTGGTCAGGCCAGCCTTTTCCTGCTCCCTGATCCCCGGAAGGGACCTGGGGAGCCGCCAAGCAGGCCCCCAGCCCCCAAGAGCTTGCTTTCCCACTCCCCTAGGGCCCCCCAAGCAGGCCGCCGGCTCTTTCCCACTCACCAGTCCCCTGCTGCCTTCTTTTCTCACTCCTTGGTGCCACCAAGGGGTCTGGAGAGCCACTAAGCAGGACCCCGGCCCCTGCAGCCTTGCTTTCCCGCTCCCTGGTGCCCTGCAAGGGGCCTGGGAAGCCCACCAAGCAGGCCGCTGACCCCCTGCCACCTCTTTCCCGCTCCCCGGTGCCCCTCAAAGGGCCTGAGGAGCTGCCAAGCAGGATCCCAGCCCCCCACTGCCTCTTTCTACTCCCCGGTGCCCCGCAAAGGGCCTGGGGGAGCCGCCAAGCAGGCCGCCAACCCTGCTGCCTTTTTTCCACTCACAGGTCCTGGTTCCTGCACTGTTCTGCCCTGCAGCCGCTCTGTGCACTCAGGAGGTCCCTCAGCCCGGCCTATGCCCTCTCACAGTCTGGGACCCCTCTAGGGATGTCCACCTGCTGGGGTGCCTGACCAGCCTGGGTGAGGGGCTGATGGCTGTGTGCAGGCTGGCCAAGCCCCCCAGGAACGTCCCTCACCCCATTGGGTTGTGGCCAGAGTGAGTGACGGGCTGATTGGCGCTTTCAGGCTTTAAGGCTGCCCACAGCTCCCATTGACCCAATGTCCCAGTAAGGCTGGCTGAACGCAGGTTCCTGGGGTTTATCTTCTATAATTGATGCTGTTCCTTTAAGGCAGCCTACTAACTAATGAAGCCTCCTCTCTGCTTCACCTCGTGCTGCGTCTATGACACAATGTTACTTAGTGGTGAGGCCAGGCCTGCTGTTCCCTTCAGCTCCTGAGGATTCTATGATTGTTATGTTGTTGCAAATGTCTGTTTTGCTTGAGCCAGTTTAAGCGGAGTGGGCGGCAGTTTCACTTTCACTCCTGTTGCAATGGGAGCTGCCATTTACTCAGGTCCGTGAGTGGTGGCCGCCATGTTGTCTGGGCTAATTTGCATACAGTCGCTCTGATTGGCTTGTGGGCGTGGCTTACCCCATCCTGGAGAAACGGTTAATTTCAATATTACACTTTTATTAGTTAAGATGTGTGTTTGTGTAGCTGTTTAATTCTCACCTTCTTTTGTTCAGTTTCTCTGTGTCTCCCCCTATCACACGTAGGAGGGCATTTTTCCTAGATCTTTCTACCATGAGAATCTGGTGGGACTCCTGGATGTAAACTCCACAAAAGTGTGGGGCCCCTTCTAAGACTGTATTCTCCAGGAGTTTCTCAATCTCACCCTAGTATATTGTCAGCATCCAGAAATTAATCCAAATCCCCATTTAAATGTTCCTACCAATGTATGCCTCCAGTGGCTCCTACTGTTGGTAAGCAGACTAAACTCTGATTCTATGGATTCTCCCATCTCTCCAGAGATAGGGATTGTGGTTTTCCATGCCACTCAATCCTCTGTTGGTTCAAAAACAGTAGATGAGGCCCTGGCCCAGGAAGTTCAGTTGATTAGGGCATTGTCCCAGTATATCAAGATGTCAAGGTTTAGAGTTTGATCCTGGTCAAGGTACATACAAAAATCAACCAATGAATGCATAACTAAGTGAAATAACAAACCTCTTTCTCTTCTCTCCCTTCCTCTCTAAAAATCAACCAATAAAATAAATAAACAAATAGTTAATTTTCAGGTTGTCCAGCATTTTTCTTCTTTGTAGGTGGGAGTGACAACTTCCAAGCCCTTTACATGTCAGGTTGAAATTGAAAGTTCTCCTTATGTTATATTCAAGGTAATCAATATAAAAACAAATGAATGTCATTGTGCTTTAATTTTTACAGGCATGTTATTTTTTAATTTAAGAAAAAAATGCATTAAAAAAGCATATTTTAAGAATAAGTACATATCCACTGAGTACTAAAACTGTCTTCTTAGAAAAAAATTAAACATTTCAAGAGTTATATAATTTCAATGACTTTTGAATCCTCTTGCACTCTCAAAAGTGTTTGGGAAGATTCCTGCAAGAATAGGGCTTCCTGAGCCAGAGCGAAGCCCGCCCAGGAAGGCTTCACTCCCATCTCTGCTGCCTCAGCTCCCTCCCTTCTCTGCCACTTTGCTTCCTCTTGTCTCCACAGTCTCTGCTGCCTCACTCCCTCCCATCTCCACTGCCTTGGCTCCCTCCCATCTCTGCTGCCTTGCTCCCTCCCTTCTCTGCCACTTTGCTCCCTTCTGCAGCACTTTGCTTCCTTCTAGGCTATCTTCAGTCTTTGCTCCTCGCCTGTGTATACGAATTAACTGCCATCTTGGCTGGGTTAATTTGCATATAGTCGCTCTGATTGGCTGGTGGGTGTGGCTTCACTGGTGGGTGTAGCTTAGGTGTCTGGGAGTGATGGTTAATTTGCACATCACTCTTTTACTAGATTGGATGGAAAGACTCAAGCACCTACAGGTATAAAGACCTGTGCCAGTGTTTGACTTTACTGCCTTCTGGTACCATTTACCTAGTTTCTGCATTAGCATCAAGGGGTATAAACTTATCAATCACTAAAGGACATGTATCTCTCTTATTTACTAACAGCAAATTTGATGAGAAGGTTGTTTACCATCTGTTTCTTTGGCTGGAACAAATACATTTCTGTGATTAATTTTCTTGGATTTGTCTTAAATTACTTTATTCCTAAGTGGGATTAGCTATTAGCAATAATAATTTTCTTCGAAGTTATGGAACAGGAAACATCTGACATCCTCTGTTTATAACAGAAATTTCCTCTGCCCCACAGTGGAAGGGCCTGTGGATCATGGGTCTTTCTCAGATTTTTTTTTTTTTTTAATAACTGCCAAGTTAGATATATCAAAAGAACAGCAAAGTTAAAAAAAGGAGACACTAAAGATTTTTCCTTTAAGTCTTACTCTTAATAGAGCAAAGATCTTTTTTTCCTTTGGCTATTTGAGATTATAGAATAGAGGGCACAATAGAAAAGAACTAAAAACATCCAGGAGATTTAAAAATGGAGGGTATCACTAAGGTAGGCACAATAAAGGAGATGGTCATGGATAACTTTTTCAAATTGATTTAACCACACACTTTATTTTTCTGTATTAAATAAAGCCTAGATTAACACATTCACAAGATATAGTGGTGAACAAAATAGTTTAATACTTTGGCCACTGGTCCATAATTAGTGAGATGGGAAACACCCGCCAAATATTTAATTTGAAATAGACTAAGTGTTATGAAAGGGACATACAGAAAACTACGAGAACTTCTAAAGGGAATCTGATTTTCACAGGTGGAGGTGGACATGGGGTCAGGGAACCTCCCAGAGGGAGTGGAATTGAAGCTGAAATATGAAGTGTACATGGGAAGTAAGTGGATCATTGGAGAAGGAAGAGGATTTCAGGAACAATATGTGTGAGAACCCTGAGGACAGGAAACAGCATGTTCATAGAACTGAAAGGAGGTGGGTGGGGCTAGTGTAGAGATCACAGAGAGAAAGAATTAGTGGCCTTGACAACGGTTAAGAATTATTTCCTCTGACTCTGATCTGTGTTTAAAAGTATAGTGGTTCAGGGAGAAATCAGAGATTACATCCTATTATCTCTGCACTCTTCTTTCTTCCCAGAAGGCATCACCACCTCCAGGATCTAGGTAAAGTTGGCTCAGTTGTGAGGAAACCTCAGCCTCAGCCCCTTGCAGACCTTTCTATGGAGATTTCTTCTTTTTGTACTCAGTGATTAGAGAGGTCAAGAGTGTACTGATATTCTTCTGGATCCTCCTCATTCTTCTTACCTGCTCTAACTTCTCCTGTATAAGGTCCTTTTTTTTCCATGTCCAAACCCTGAACAAAAGATGAGCAAGCTTTTGTCTATTTTGTTCATATATGTATTTAGGACTTAGGATACTATATTGCAGTATATTGTTTACGTCTGTCTACACTACTTGACTATGAGCTTTTTGAGATAAGAACAATGGAATTTATAAATATTTATATTTATATTTATTAAATGGATGATAACAATAAAGCTTATGTAGTCACTCAAGAGTTAGAACTTTGGCATTGAATTATTCGTTCCCTTTGAGCTTTAACTGATGTGAGTGGTCCAGGGAGCAGAGGGTCTCACCTTGCAGTCATCATGGAAAGGTGGACAAAGGAGGTATTGAATCAGGCCAGAAACAGCTGCCAATGCAAATCTGCTGCCCTTGGCTATGGTCTCAAGGTTTTCTTTACTTTTCCATTCTGAACAAAAGTCTGAACTTCCCCTGACTAGTCTGTATTTGACAGTCCACTTCATTGTTCAGAATAGAGCTGCTCCTCCTCTGCCCAACAGAGGAAATGCCATGCACCATGCCATGCGGTCCACCTCTTCCAAGGCACAGATTTGATGGAGTCTTAGGGTGCTTCCAATGATGTCACTCAGGCTCAAGAAAATGCTTTGAGATGCATGTGAGAGTGACAACAGAATCTGCTCTAATTTACTTTTCAAGTGAATCTTGCCCATACTTATCTGTTCTGCTAAAATCAGTGAATTTTTGAACACATTTCACAACTGATCATGACAAACCACAATTTAGAACTTCTATCTCATTTAATATAGTCAGTTTGACTGGGACAGACATGAAACAGTAAATCTCTTAGCAAACTTAGGGATATTTTATTTTAGGGTTTATATTGACATACTATTCCATTTTCTATCATAAAAACTATTGGCCAAAACATTAATATCAAGATATTTACAGGCTCATGACTTCTAACTATTGTGTAAGTTGCATTCTAGGGGTTCCAGTCACATGTACCATTCAACTGTGCAGTTCAACTCATAGTTTTACATAGAATCTTTGTAGCAACTTACATTCATTGTCTTTTTTTTTTTACATAAAGATCCTTTCATAAGTAGTCATTAAGATTTTTCATAGCAAGGACTTACTAAGTGGATAGAAGGTGAGTTTTAAATGTGGACTCTACAGATACACATATTATGTGTCGGTACAAAACACACTTCTAAAGCCGAAATTGTTAAATGTGTTTTTACAGGAGCTGCATTTTTAAGATCTCACATTATTGTGCTATGGATAAAGAGACATTATCCCATTTTCCCATAGAAATCAGAAGTCATTTTCTTATTGTCAGTAAGAATGGTGCATTACAATAAATATTCCAGGGGTACCCAGCCAGGGGATGCAATATAATACACACCAAGCAGCTTATTCCAAATATCAGAACCAAACCCTACCAGACAATTACTATTAAGTAAATAATGACTAAGGTGAATCTATGGAAGATTTGACTTGAAAGGGAGACAGTTATAAAATGTGCTCCGGTGATGGAATGTTTAAAACAGGAACAGCTGCTTACCATCAACTTGTTTCTCTCACACATCTCCTTTCCCAGTCATGACCACACTTTGTTCAAGGCCATGTACAAGGTTCTAAATAGCTATTTTGTCAACACACATCTGCATGATTTCAAAAGCTACATGGTGTGACTTTATGGTGCAATTAGTGGAGTTTCATTTGGAAGAGTCCAAAAGAATGTAAAAAAGAGCAAATGTTATTCAATAAGAGACAAAAGATGTATTCTAGAAGAATGATGATAACTTTCCACATTAGTGCATAATAAATGTCCATTTTGTAATGAAAAGATTAGCTGAGATTATAAAAGAAGGTTGTAGTCATGGAAGTGATTAAACAAAGTTTGCATAAGATTTAAAATCAACATACTTTTCCCTTCCTAAATTAACAGTTTATATGAAATGAGTGTAGTGGTAATTGCTAAATAAGCATTTAGTGATTAAGAATTAGTAAACAGCCCTGACTGGTTTTGCTCAGTGGATAGAGCGTCGGCCTGTGGACTCAAGGGTCCCAGGTTCGATTCTGGTCAAGGGCATGTACCTTGGTTGCGGGCACATCCCCAGTAGGGAGTGTGCAGGAGGCAGCTGATCGATGTTTCTCTCTCATCAATGTTTCTAACTCTCTATTCCTCTCCCTTCCTCTCTGTAAAAAATCAATAAAATATATTTTAAAAAAAAGAATTAGCAAACACTGTGTGGTTTTTTTTTTTTTTTTTTTTGGATGGTGGTGAGGGGTGACAGAAAGAGGACTGATAGAACAGTCATAACTTATAGTGTTAATACCTGTGAAAAATAGTCAGTTGTTTATAGGTTTAGTGCTTATATTGTAAATTAAGTTACAGGAAAGTTTTCATTTGTTTTTACATTTAAAGATAAAGTTTAGCCCCAGCCAGTTTTGCTCAGTGGATAGAGCATTAGCCTGAGGACTGAAAGGTCCCCAATTCCATTCCAGTCAGGTACGCATGCCTTGATCCCCAGTGTGGGACGTGCAGGAGGCAGCCAGTAAATAATTCTCATCATTGATGTTTCTATCTCTCTCTCTCTCTCCTCTGCCTTCCTTTCTGAAATCAATAAAAATATATTTTTAAAAAAGATAAAGTTTATATATAAGACATATCTGCTATAGATGAAGTAGGATGAAATACATTTGATTATTAATATTTATCAGGATAGGGAATAAATTTCATCTTTTTGACAACTCTAAATTAAGGAAGATGGCTGCCTTGGGCAATTTGTTGAGAAAGAGTCTGAGGACCCATTGAGAAAGTGTATAATGATAGATTAGTGATGATTGAGAGATGGCCCATAACCCAAATATTTATTTCCCTAGAGCAAATCTAACTTAGAAATTACCTGCAAAGACAAAATCAATTTGATGATCCGTATATCACTGAATACATATTTAACATTGTATTCTACAAAGCTTAAAAAATTTTAAATGTATAGTCAAAGTTGTTTTTTTTCCCCTTTAAACATAGTACGTTCTATGCCATATGGTGACTTTCATAATGTTTTCTTATTTAGAGCACAATTTTTGTTGTGAAAATAAAATGAAGAGATTATAGTGAGCATAAAGCATGAGTCCTACTCTTAACAGTATTTCAAATAGCACCTGACATGCAACCAAGAGTCCAAATTTTTTTATAAACAGCTTGGATAACAGGTTCTAGAGTGTTTTTAAATTGGAGTTTACAAGAACAAAACACATAAACAATGATAATGAAGGCTGACTCTGATATAAATAAGTAAAAACTTTTGAAAAGGAGATCATAATTACTATTTGAAAATTTAAGTTATAGCCCGGCTGGCATGATTTAGTGGTTGAATGTTGACCTATGAACCAGTAGGCCATGGTTCCATTCCTCGTCAGGGCACATGCCCAGGTGGGCTAGATCCCCAGGGTGGGGCATGAAAAAGGCAGCCAATCAATGATTCTCTCTCATAATTGATGTTTCCATCTCTCTCTCCCTCTCCCTTCCTCTTTTAAATAAAAATATATTTTTAAAAATGAAAATATAAGTTATAGAATACAAACTTGCTGGAGCATTGGGAGTGCAAATGCTCTAATTCCTGTTTTGTTTTTGTCTCTAGACAAGTCCTCAGGAATTAATATTTTATATGTATAAGAACATTAAAAAATTTTAGTTAATACTGAGAGCTCCACAAGAAAGGTTATTGAAGATTTTGTGATATAATTAAAAATGTTAACTATTTTGCCATTCAAATGTATTTTTCCTGAAGAGAAAAATTTAAAAATTAAGGTTAGGGTTAAGGCAACCCATTAATTTGTATATAAGTAATAGACACCTTCAAAATAAGCAATGCAAAAAAAAGAATTCTCATTCCAAAAAATATCTTTAAAAGTTTTATTTTTCTTAAGTTTCTATTTAAAATGAGCTGACCCTTATCTGATAGCTGGTTTTCAAAGGAAAAATGAGTCATGTCAGAAATGTTGTCAATTTCGCTTTTATGAGCTTTGGCAAAGGACTTTCCATTTTCTTCATATTTTATGAGATCTCAAAATAGAGTTAGGAATTTCCCCTCCTAGTGTGAACATTATAATACCAACTGGTACTGAAAGGATACTTTTTAGTTTCCAAAGGGCTTTCTCCCATGTTATGCAGCTTTGTGAGTCCTGCCAACCTTGTTCAGTATGTAGTCAAAGTGTTAGTATTCCTGTTTTACAAATGAGAAAGTTAAGACATGGCGGATGAAGGGGGTTTCCAAGGACACACAGTTGCTATGAGCAAAGCTGGGACCTAGAACCCAGTCTGACTCACACCTTAATTGTACTTCTGACCACTTCAGGTTGAGTGTTTGGAGAGATCCTGAAAAAGTAGAACCCATGGCTCTTCTTCAAAATCCAATGCCCTTCCTCTATGGACAGTTGTAAATTCTATCCTTTTTACTTTTCAGTCTTCATACCATCACCCTGGATGACAACAATCACTTCTTAGCTTAGCTTGCAATCTATATTCTGGTGAGTCTCAGATTTATATGTCTAACTCAGATTTCCTTTCTTCCATAATTTTAAACCTAAATGTTTACCTACCTACTGGTGCCTCTGCTGCAATGCCTTCTAGGGGAGCCAGACTAAAAATGTCCCAGATATAATTTACCATCTTGTTTTCAATCATGATCCCTCTCTGTTTTCTGTATTGGAATTGATACTACTCTTTAATGAACTAACCAAAATTTAAACTGCATCCTTACTTCTTCCCTATTAATTCCTCACATGCAAGCATTTGCCAACCTCTGCTGATTCAATTTTTCTAAATTGAATCAACAAAATTTTAGGAGAATTCGTTTTCTATACTTTGCACTAATTAGCTATGTACTTACTAATTAGCTTCGTTATTTATGCCATCTTTCCCCTTTCCCTTCCTTCCTTCCTTCCTTCCTTCCTTCCTTCCTTCCTTCCTTCCTTCCTTCCTTCCTCCCTCCCTTCCCTCCCTCCCTTCCTCCCTCCTTCTTTCCTCCCTTCCTTCCTTCCTTCCTTCCTTCCTTCCTTCCTTCCTTCCTTCCTTCCTTCCTTCCTTCCTTCTTTCCTTCCTTCCTTTGTTCCTCTCTACCTTCCTCTCTCTATATATGTCCTTCCCTCCATTCCTTTCTTCTTCCCCTTTCTCTTTCTTTCTCTCACTCTCTCTCTATCTAACATTGCCTATTTTTGAAATAGCTTCTGAACCTCATTGGACTTACTGTTGTTGACATTTTACAGTCAGCCCATCCGTGGACCTGGTGCAGATCCCAGTCATTCTGCACATGGGGTCACTAATGGATAGTAAATTAAATAAACTGATATCTCAGATGAATGAGTTGGAAGAGAACATAGGAACAAGAGCAGTCATTTACTGAGAATTAAAAATAACTCAAGGTTTTCAGCCTAATAGAAAGCCGACAGCATGTACATGCTTGGGTTAATGTGACATTAAGGCATTTTAGGGGAGGAAAGATGTGTAAATTTAGGTTTAAACATGTTGAATATGGGATGACAGTGATCCACCCAAGTGGAAATACCCAGCAGACAGCGGAGATTAAGTAACAGAAGGAAATTCAGGAATGATGAAGGATGTGGACTTCTAGCCAAGGAAGCAGAGGAGATGTAGAGAGAGGTGTTCTCTTTCTCTGAAAAACTTTGATATAGGTTCATGGAAACCAGAGTGGGCAGATTCTGTGGAAAAAGTCAAGAATGCATATGGGAGGAAGCATGGAGATGTGTTTTGTTTGTGCAATCTGATGTTCTTTCTGGGACTTGGACTCTTAACTTGAAGAAAACTTTGACTCACACACAAAGAAGGTTGGAAGTTAAAATATACCAGGTGTTCCTAGTGTGAGAATTAGACACTGCTCCAGCCATAAGAACTTGGCACAAGTGGATCCTGCTAAGACCCTTATGTTGTTGCTAGTTTTCTTGGCCAGGTACTCAGCTTCTTGTTGATGATGAGATCCTCCCATTCTATTGAAGAGCTATAATTTAATGCTATCTTAAAGAAGCATAGCTGCCCTGACTGGTTTGGCTCAGTGGATAGAGCGTTGGCCTGTGGACTGAAAGGTCCCAGGTTCGATTCCAGTCAAGGGCATGTATGTTGGCTGCAGGCACATCCCCAGTGGGAGGTGTGCAGGAAGCAGCTGATCAATGTTTCTCTCTCATCTATGTTTCTAACTCTCTATCCCTCTCCCTTCCACTCTGTAAAAAAATCAATAAAATATATTAAAAAGAAAAAAGAGTGTGTGTTTTGTTTTGTTTTTTAAAAAGAAACATAGCAACTTTCATTATTCAAAATGTGTTTGTTCCAGCTGGCCGGCATGGTTTAGTGGTTGAGTGGCGACCCATGAACCAGGAGATCACGGTTCAATTCCCAGTCAGGATACATGCCCAGGTTACAGGCTCAATCCCCATTGTGGGGCAAGCAGGAGGCAGCCGACCAATGATTCTCTCTCATCACTGATGTTTCTCTCTCTCTCTCACTACCTTCTTCTCTAAAATCAATAAAAATATATATTTTTTCAAAAAATGTGTTTGTTCCATCATGATGAAATTATCACAAAACCTTCCTATCTAATAAAGAGGGAATATGCTCATTGACTCTCACACCGTTGCAAAGATGGCGGTGCCCACAAACAATAAGAAGGGAATATGCTAATTGACTGTCATGCCCTCACAGATAGTGGTGCCCACAGACACAAGATGGCAGCACCCAGTCCCTCAGCCCTACCAGGGCAGCAGGTGCATGGCAAGGCCGGGCCTGTCCAGGTGTGCCTGCCTCCAGAGACTCCCCAGTCCCCGCAGCCCCCTAGTCACCTAGGGCTGGCCTGAGGTAAAAGCAAGCCTTGGATGGCAGCTGGCCAGCCTCCCAGGGTCACCCGAGGCTCAGGTAACCAGGCTTACACTGCCGGCAGAGGCAGCAGCAGAGGTGTGATGTGGTGTCGCCTTCGCCCATTCGCCAGGTCACCTCCCACCCCTGAGGGCTCCCGGACTGTGAGAGGGGGCAGGCCGGGCTGAAGGACCCCACTCACCAGTGCATGAATTTTCATGCACCAGGCCTCTAGTACACCATGAGATAGGAGATATTAATATCTCTAATCTAAAAATAGAATGTCATAATGTCAGAAGGATTAATTGTCTTGATTCCACAGTCATTCAGATAATGAAGACACAAACTGGGGGCTAATCCTCAGGATTCCTGTCTAGTAAATAAATTTTCATTACATGTACCATAGATTTTTCGTTTATACCGTGAAGGCTCCTAATATCTACCAGCAACGAGAGTAAGAATGTTTATGACTTTGACATGGATAAAATTTTAACAGAATTGTCAAATGACTGTTATATTCAAGTCATATGTTAATTGTAAAAGGACATTATTTAAATACTAGGGGTCCAGTGCACAAAAATTTGTGCACTAGGGGGGTCCCTCAGCCCAGCCCATGCCCTCTTGCAGTCTGGGACCCCTCGGGAGATGTCCACCAGCTGGCATGCCTGGCCAGCCTGGGTGAAGGGCTGATGGCTGTTTGCAGACTGGCCAAGCCCGCCAGTGGGGACCCTCACCCCTTGGGTGTGTGGCCAGCCTAGGTGAGGGGCTGAGGGCCGTTTTCAGGCTGCCCACAGTCCCTTCAGAGTTTGGGTCCCTACTGGGGTGCCTGGTCAGCCTGGGTGAGGGGCTGAAAGCTGTTTGCAGGCTGGCCACAGCCCATGCAAGGTGGGTGTCTCCTCCCCACCAGGGTGCTTGGGGAGCCTGGGTGAGGGGTTGAGGGCTGTTTGCAGGCTGGCTACAGCTCCCATTGACCCAACGTCCAGTGAGGCAGGCTGGAATCAGGTTTCTGGGGTTTATCTTCTATAATTGAAACTTTGTTGCCTTGAGCAGAGGCCCAGCTGGCCTAGGCAGACAGTTTCCTCCATCGCTGGTGCAACAGAAGCCTCCTGTTTGCTCTAGCTCCGTGGATACCAGCCACCATCTTGGCTGGGTTAATTTTCATACAGCCACTCTGATTGGCTGGTAGACGTGGCTTGGTTGGTGGGCGTGGCTTATGTGTAATGGAGTGAGGGTCAATTTGCATATTACTCTTTTATTATATTAGATGGTTCTCCTGACCTCCACCAACAATAATAAAGAGTGGATATTTTTGAAACTAGCATGAGAATTACCTGTTACCCAGCCATATGTGGATCTTCAAAGTATAGGAATAACATAGAAAATAAACTCATCACAAAAAAAGATTTACAATGATGCTATTTTAAAACTCTTTTGGAACTTATAAAATGAGAACAAAATGCTTCCATTGTAAGTCAGAGGCGTTCTTCAAAAGATATCATGGATTACACATAACAGCCTCAATATTGTTCCAATTCTTTTCTCAGACATTTCTTCCTTCCTACAGTGGTAGGGAGAGGCAGTGCTTATCAACTAAATATTTATAGGGCTTGGTTTTCATTTTTAAGTACTATACTAAACAAAATTGCCTCTTACATCAATTGCATTTAAGAATGTTCTTGAATGAAATAAGGGTCAGGCTTTGTTCTGTGATCTTCTCTAAATTGGGAAAATTAATTTTCAGTGAGATAAAAAGAACTACAGTTATAGAAAATACCTAATGGTCTAGAGGAGATTTTGAAGTCAATTAACGTGATAAAGAAATTTTTAAAAAAGTCTTTAAATACCAATCCCTATGACTACTCAACCTTGAGTACGAATATCACATACCTGCTTTGGATACTGGAAAAAATAGTAAAAACTCCATTTTTTCTGTCAGTCAGCATAGAATACTCTAAATAATTGAGTGTTAATCTTCTAGGTAATTCAGTTTTAGGTCCCTAAAAATGGGTATTAACCTTTGAGCTTTTCCTTAGCTTTCATCGAAAATGTTAGACCAATGAATGTATCCTGAAAGTTCAAAAATCCTTAGTATTTTTCTCCTTTTTCAACAATGCACTCAATCCCTCGTACAGACAACTGACAATGATGATCTTAATTTAGTGAAATATATTTTGCATGACATCTATGTGGGTTGTTAAAGATTTGGGGTATATGGGAAGAACAGAGAGGGAAGTTCTTTGCCGAAGTTCATTTGAAAAGCATTAGATTAAACAAAGTTAAAGCTTTGCTTAGCACAGTAAAATTTCAAACCATGACTAAGTTAATAGCACTTCTAAATCATATGTAATCACTAACACCCACACCCACCACTGTGGTCACCATTTAAATAATTTGTGGGGCTTTAGTGTTCCACTGTAGCCTAGCCTAGAAAATGCTGACAGAGACTGGCCAGCTACTTGCCCAGTGCGGCGTCTAGCACATCTGCAACCCCTGAATCCTCCTTACCTCATTAAGGAAGACTTTTGACATGTTTTCTAGTTATTACTAATCTGTCAAATGAACTAAGCAAACCTGGAGAAAAGCTGAAATAACCCATCCTCCATCCCAATAGTGTGTCATGTTCAATGTCCTTGTATAGGATTAGATGGCCTTGCTTTTTTAATCCCTAGCTATCCTTCAATTTCTATAAAAAGGACCACAGATAAGTTTTCACTTTGCTCTTTCCTGATTTAGAAAGTATAGTAATTTCTTAAATTCTTATATTTTCTCTTCTCAGAGAAAACCAAAGAGACATTTGATGCTTTCAAATTTACCCTGCAAAAGTGATCATTTCTAGGGTTTGTCTGTGATTCATTTTCCAGCATTCTTTTATTTATTGGCTACTTATGAAAGAAAGATATATTTTCCTAGATCATTTGATATTATCTCCCACATGTTATTTTGTTAAGATCTCCCCATGACTGGGAATTTTTGCTCAAGTGCAGCGGGAAAAGGGAAAAAGGAACTTGACTAGTCAGAATGCAAGTCAACCTAGGGTGAAATTCCTAATTACTTTTTCACCTAAAAAGGAAATGATATCTAGCGTTGGCCTTTCATCAGTTACACAGGCAAAATGACCGAATTAACCACGGTGAGGGCATTGTTCACATTACAATTTGTTTGGAATTAGGCTGTGGGAAAGAGGAGTTTCTACAGAAAGCTAAGCCAAGTTAAACAGAGAAGGGGAAAAAAATAGTTATTCTCTTTACTTCAAGTCTGGGTTCAAGGGTTGATCCTGTGGAAAGATGCCAAAGGGTCAGATAGTCAAAACCCATGGAATCTGGCTGCTTGACAAATACCTAAATAGAATTTATGGTTTAAGTACTTTTTTCTATTTCGTTCCATTAATTTGGAAATGCTGATATAGATTATTATCAAAACCCAATAAAATAGTTCACTCTTTATTGTAAATGGTTTAGATATTTACAAAATAAAGAAAAAGTTTCTAATATATTTTTGCGTAGATGCTTAAATGGTTTTATAGACCTCATATCCTTCAGATGAAATATGTCCATTATACAATTTGCCCCTAAGACATTTTTATGTTTTTTACAATATCATGATTTCCTTGAATCTTTATAGAAGATTAGTAAGTAAATAAACCGTGATTTCATATATGACTATGTAATGTATTTCCTTAGTTTAATATAAAGTTACATTAATTTGACACTTTTATGTATTGGGAAATTGACTTAAGATGAGTCAGTCATATAAATTATTGAAATCAAGTTGTGGGAATGGTTGTTTCATATTAAATCTAGTGTAAGTTTGATGATATGTATCTATATTGTCTGTAAAATAATGCTCTGTGGTCTACCATGTGCTGTGGTGCCTTATTTTAGTATGACTTTGGTCCAAAATATACACTGCTCTCTGTTGCTACATCAATATAAATATTATAGAATTGTTGGTGCAGTATATCCCTCAAATGTACTAATTATTTTATTGAAAAAAAATCTTGATTCTTCTCCAAGAATCATAGTGCTGTTATTTTTGGTTAAGCTTTATGTTCTTGTGGTTGTAATTTTTAAACTTGAAAGAAATCCTCTAAACTCTCTTGAAAGACAAAACAATTTCTGCTTTTCCTTTTCTTCTTCCCAACCCAATGATTATAGCTGCCCTGATTAAAATATGTTTTGAATTAATTGTTCCTTTGATCAAGAGCTAATTTATTTTTCCCCAAAGTCCATTCACCCTACTTTAGGAAGTTCAAGATGTTTCTGGAAAGGATTGGATATGTCTTCCCTCCTCAGTAAGCAAGCATTGTTGTTATTTGTCCTCTGGAGAATAAGCAGACAGAAATGGCAGTGAATATGGAGTTAAGATCAGACACTAACTAAACAATTTAATAAGAATAAATAGGCCATACACCTTTTCTTACTAAATAATCTTCCTTCAATATGTTTTTATTTAGGCCTGTCATGTAGCTGCTCTGGAAAAGGTGCAAAAGAATCTGGTCTTTTATAACATGTGTTAGTCTCATTGAAAAAATGAAGTTTCAGTATTGACTTTTTAAGTTGGATATAAAAGTATTTTAGATAAAATTAACTTCAGTTAGGAGGAATGGAAGAAACTTAATTTTTTGTTTAGATGGAGAGAAGAAAACTAACTGGTAAATTATGTTTTTATCAAATAGAATTTGTTATTTTGTTATCAAATAGAAAACTGAAGAAGTTGGGATTGTTTCCATTCTGAAAGTAGATTGCTGAAACTTCTAGTATGTATGATGCTTACAAAGGAATCTGATAGGCAATTACTTTTTCATGTTGATTTTGTGTGATTTATTTTTGGTTATATATACATGTTAGCCTTTGGCTTAAGAGAAAATGTTGTCAATTTTGAAATGATAGAAAATAATAATCTTCAGTCAGTATAGGAACTTAAACCTCAAAGGACCAAATGTACTTTGAATGATAGTAAAAGAAAATAAAATTAGTTTATATGATTTGAATTTTTAATTCCTTCTTTTGGAAAATATAGTTTATTTAGGAAGTGTAAAGTACTCTTTGCCATCTGAATAATGCTTATCCTTTTTAAAATCCTTACAATGAACAGCGTTAATAAACCTTAACTTTAACCAAAACCTATTAGAACAACACAAAGTAGGTTTTATAAAGAGGAAGAAAACAATGATAAAAGGAAGTTGGAAGTGAAAAAGAAAAATAAGATAGAGAATAGAAGGAGAGAAAAAAGATATGTCAAGTTAAGGAGATGTGTGGTAAGAAGAAAAGAGAGGAGTAAACCAGGAGAAAGAGAATGTTTAGCGAGAAGACAGAAAAAAAAAAAGAAGAAAATAAACAGATAAGAGAAAAAGGGGAAGGGATTAAAAAAAAGAGGGAGAGCTTAGAAGAGAGGTTATTTGTCTGCAGACATTTGTTCTTGAAACTATCGCAGATCAAAACTGTACTTATTTCCTGTTGGGAAGGTGCCACTCTCTGTGACTTTGACATTCATCTCATCAGTCCTCTGGGTGTCTGTGATTGATCAGGCTTCCTGGAGTGCCCTCTGTCCCCAGTGTTTGTGTCTGAGCACTTACTGAAGAGGTACATTTCCGAGCTAAGCAGCACTATGAAGAGATTTGGCTCACTTGCCAGCAATCTCGTTCAGCTAAGAAAGTTCCCCGTAGCTAAGGAGAAGTGTGAGCTGAAGTGTGAGCCTTCTGATTTGCCTTCACATACATGGCATCTTATTCTGGAACAGAAGAGAAGACAATTGCCAACGAGCAACAAAAGCAGTTTAGTTTTACTGTGGCTTGGAGTAATAGTCATAATCATCTTAAAAGGACTTAACAATAAATAAGTAAAAATAGTTATAATACCCAGAGTTTCTATACTTCTTTGCTATAGGTATTGTAATGTCCATAAAAGGTCTTTCCAAATTTAGGAAAACATCAGAAATAGATTCAAACTCATCATCAGCAAGTTGCCTTCATTCTTGTATGAAGAACTTGTTCTTGATTAATCTTGGCCAAACACACACACACACACACACACACACACACAGTATATTCAAACTCCATCATAACAACATGACAGTTGTCCTGTATCTATGATCAAGAACTTTGGCACTGGCAACAAATAAATGAATAAATAAAAATTACATTTTCTTCCAGTCTGTCTTAACAATAAGTATTAACAAAAGGTTCCTCCCACAAATTAAGTCTTAGCAGGGCCCTAGCTGGCTTGGCTCAGTGCCTAAAGTGTCAGCATGCAGAGTGAAGGGTCCTGGGTTCGATTCCGGTCAAGGGTACATGCCCAGGTTGCAGACTCGATCTCCATTAGGGAGTGTGAAGAAGGCAGCCAATCAATGATTCTCTCTCTGCTTTAATGCATTCATGTTTCTATCTCTCACCCTCTCCCTTCCTCTCTGAAAGCAATAAAATTATAAGTCTTATCAGGAAAGAAGAAATAGTAGCAATATATCAGAATGATCCTGTAGGGCTTTTTAAAGTTAATCAATTAACTTTCGTTTCCAGAGCAAATATTTCAAAGAGCACGCTGCTTTGGCTGTAATCAAGCAACTTTTCATAAACAATTCAAAAGCAAGTCTCCATGGGCAGAGTGCTGACACTGACTTGCTTTTGCCACAAATGGAAACACTGATTGAGGAAAATAACCTGACAAGTTGTGTAGGCAAACACATTGCTTGACAGGAAATGAGAAATGACTCTTCAGTGGGTGTCACTTATCTACAAAATCCGATTCCTACCCCTGGTCCATGGGAGCCCCTCATTGTGCTGAAGGTTGGGATAAGACGGAGAAATCATATCTAATTACTAGTTCCAACCCATGGCTTTCAAGGTTAGACGGTGAAGAAGGAAACGCTTGGCCAGGAGGGTGTGTCCTCCTAAGTAGTCACTAAATCGTGAACCTCCTTTGTATAAATATATTGCAGAATTTGAGGCGGATTACTGTCAGGGAGTGAGCATATTAAAAACCCTCTGTTTACTTTTATCTTCCACAAGCCTTTGCCAAATTCACAATTATATAATCTATGAATGACATCAAGTAATTCGGTATATCGTTCAATGGCTCAAAACTTCAGACATATTTAGGAAAATGTCCAGGTTTCCGTGGTTTATGTCCTAAGAATACAAAGGCTTTAAAGTCAGAGGCATGAGTGCCCAGGGCTGTGGTCAGCTTACTTGAAGTGTCAGTGGTCATGCTGGTCTTAATCAGAAGACGTGGAAAGCACAAAGTTTTCCAAGCCCAATGATTGGCCATGAAAGCATGACACTTCTAAGCTTTTCCCTTTCAAAAAGGCTTCAGCGTAACCAAAGAGTACTAGTTGAAGATAGTGATTGCTTTTTATAAGTATTCCAGTAATTGCCAAATAAGACAATTAGAAAATCACTGCCTTGCATCTTCAGTGATTCAGGCAGCAACAAAATACTGCCAAAGCTAAGGCTCAAGGATCTGATCGGCCTAAGAAGTAGATGTAACCAGGCAGACCCTGTGTAGCTCTGCCTCTGATTCTGGATTGCCTAATGGTTTTTTCACTCCCTCCTAACTTCTCTTCACTGTATCTTCTTGTCCTGCCTCTCTTCTTCTTTCTCCCTCCCTCCCTCCTTCACTCCCTTCCTTCCTTCCTTCCTTCCTTCCTTCCTTCCTTCCTTCCTTCCTTCCTTCCTTCCTTCCTTCCTTCCTTCCTTCATTCCTCCTTTTAATAACTGCTTATTGAGACCTTCTTGTAATTGCCACTGAGGATGTGAAAACCTAAACACCCAGTCTTCATTTTGTCCTTGAGGGACAGCATTGAACAGAGAAAAGTGCAAGGGCCAGACCCAACTAGATTTGAATACAAGTTCTAGTACTTTCAAACTGTGGGATTGAATATATGTGACAAGCCTTCTGAGTGTGAGTTTTACACTTCTCAGATTTATTTTGATGATAAATGAGAGAAAATTTGTAAAGCACCTAACATAACCACTGACATGTAGTAAGGACTCTAAAAAGTAAGTTTACTCCCTTACTGGGTGGCTCAGTTGGTTGGACCATTGTCCTATACATCAAAAGGTTGTGGGTTGGATTCCCACTCAGGGCACATACCTAGGTTTCAGTTTCAATTCCTGGTAGGGGCCTGAATGGAAGGTAGCCCAGTGTGTGTGTGTGTGTGTGTGTGTGTGTGTGTGTGTGTGTGTGTGTGTGTGTGTCTCTCTCTCTCTCTCTCTCTCTCTCTCTCTCTCTCTCTCTCTCTCTCCCTCTCTCTCTCTCTCCCCCTCTCTCCAATAATCATGTCTTCAGGTTGAGATTATAAAAAGAAAAAAAAAGTAATTCATGAAATTTTTCATATCCCTCTGCCCCACATTCTGGTGAGGGAGACCAAAGAGTGCTCTCAGCCTCGTCCCCTCTCCGGCCTGGGCCCTTCTGCTCTCCGAGACCCAGGGACAGTGTGAGATTCAGAATGATGGTGGCCAGTGCAGATGGGGCTGAGGGTGTCTTCCCCAGCAATTCAAGGAGTTGTCAAATGAAGCAGGGTAGAGATTGTTTCTTCAATTTTGAAGAAAAATTCACCAGCAACATCTCAAAAAAACGGTGTCTGGTATTTTAGTACTATGATACACTGCTGGGCTGGCTTTTCAAAAGACTTACATCCAAAGTTCAGCTTACTGCCTTTTAGATAAGAAGAATTCTTTAAAGAAATAAAATAAATCAGAGTTATATTTAGTCAGTCTTTTTTTTTTATCATGGATGCTTTTTACTACATAAAGCTTCTTGATAGAAATAAATTACAAAAAAAACTTCAAGATAAGTTACAGAGTTCACAATATAATGTAATTCTACAATGCCATTGAATAAGAATGTCCATTAGGGAACAATACAGTTTTTTGCACATGGAAGTGAATAAAATAATATTATTCATTTCTCTTCCATTTAAAAAATGACAGTCAATATAAACTTTTATTACTAAAGATTTCAAACCCAACTTCCATTTGTAGTCTTATAATTGGTGATATAAAAGAATAAGTCATTTTCATAACTAAGGAAATTAATGAATGTACATTGTGATAGCAGAACGGAAATGACATTTTCATAATAAACCTGCGATTTCAAACCGCAAGAATTTTAAAACATGCAATACCTGACTATTCAGTCAGGACACTGATCTCTTTTCCCTTATATTGTCAAATTAACAACAGCAAACACAATAGCCCTCCAATCTGAAAGAATCAAAGTCATACCTATTTTTTTAAATTTTGTTTTATTGCTTAAAGTATTACAATGAGTGATAGATAGGTCTCCATTTTTTCCCCTTGTCCTTCCCCCCCCCTCCCTAACCCCCAGTTTCTTGTGTCCATTGATTATGCTCATATTCATGCATGCAAGTCTTTCAGTTGATCTCTTAACTGCCCCCCAACCCTCCCCAGCCTTCCAGCTTTAGGATGACAGTCTGTTCAATGCTGTTCTGTCTCTGTATTTGTTTATGTTTATCAATTTATAATGGTATTTATTATCCATAAATAAATGAGGTCATGTGGTATTTTTGTTTCATTGACTGGCTTATTTCACTTAGCATAATGCTCTCCAGTTCCATCCATGCTGCTGCAAATGGTAAGAATTCCTTCCTTTTTACAGCAGCATAGTATTCCATTATGTAGATGTACCACAGTTTTCTAATCCATTCATCTGCTGATGGACACTTAGGCTGATTCCAAATCTTAGCTATGGTAAATTGTGCTGCTATGAATATAGGGATGCATATATCCTTTCTGATTGGTGTTTCTGGTTTCTTGGGATATATTCCCAGAAGTGGGATTACAGGGTCAAATGGGAGTCCCATTTTCAATTTTTTGAGGAAACTCCAAACTGTCTCCATATTGTCATACCTATTTTTTTGTCAGATTGGCAAAAAAATTTTTTTTGGTGTACTGCAGGATTTTAATAATTAGAATTGTGTGCCATGAGCTGAAAGAAGTTGTAAATCACTGTTGTAGACTAAGAGAGACCGTATTAGATATTACTAATTGTGACTTGATAAGAAACATTATTTTTTAAGTATGATCTAATAAATGAGTGCTTGCAGACAGATTTGTTACAATCCCTGCTCTCTCACATAATAGTTATCTGAACTGTTCTAAGTCCTTTGACATCACTTAGCCTCAGTACCTTCATCAGTAAAATGAAAATGCCAATATTTATCTCTTAGGATTATTTTTTTCTTAATAAATGAGATAGTGTTTGGCAGACCTCTTCTAAAAGGAATTCATAATAGTGGTCCTTCCACAATTCATCCCATATAAGCCTGTCACCATGCCCTCTCCCTGCTCACACTCCCATCCCTGTCATAGGTGACAAGGCATTTCAGGAACTGTTAGGGTTCAATAATGTGGCTAGCTTCATTGGAGTGTGGTGAGTTACTTACTGTAGTGATTTATGATGGCTGTAGACATTATTGCAGAATAGTTTTGTAGAAATAATGGATCTGATGCCTGTATAATTCTTTCCTGATAAGATACCATCACAATGTATACTAAGATTTGTCTTTTCATTGACAAAATAAGAATGCCTTGAAAACTTTAGCACAATTTAATAGTAAATTTGGTTCTGCACCCAAATTCTAATGAGGCATGGTGTGTGTGTGTGTGTGGAGGGTGGAGTGGAGATGGACCCTAAGACCTCTGACAATCTGTGCTCTGGACACCAGCTCAGTGTCCTAAAATTCAACTTAATGTTGGTACTATCTACTTGTAGATAGCATCAGACTCCACAGGTTAAGGGTTCCATCCTACAAGATTGCACCACTCTCCACTCCCACAGACACACATTCTAATCACAAGATTATCTCCTGTGCTTCTTTTTTATCTTTTAAAAAATATTTATATTGTTTATGATTTCAGAGAGGAAGGGCGAAGGAAAGAGAGATAGAAACATCAATGATGAGAAAGAATAGTTGATTGGCTGCCTCCTGCACACCCCACACTGGAGATCGAGCCTGCAACCCAGGTATGTACCCTGACTGGAAATCGAACCATGACCTCCAGGTTCATAGCCCAATGTTCAACCACTGAGCCACACCAGCCAGGCAATTATTCTTTTATATCTTTTTTAAAAATATATTTTATTGATTTTTACAGGGAGGAAGGGAGAGGGATAGTTAGAAACATCAATGAGAGCGAAACATCCATCAGCTGCCTCCAGCACACCCCTACTGGGGATGTGCCGGCAACCAAGGTACATGCCCTTGACTGGAATCGAACCCAGGACCCTTCAGTCTTCAGGCCAACACCCCATCCACTGAGCCACACCAGTCAGGGCAATTCATTTTTATCTTTTAAAAATGTTTTATTTATTGATTTTGAGAGAGAGAGAGAGATCCATTTGTTTTTCCACTTATTTATGCATTCATTGGTTGCTTCTTGTGTGTGGCCTGACGGGACTGAACCAATAAGCTTGGCATATTGGGATGATGTTTCTATCCAACCGAGCTTCAGGCCAGGACTAACACCAGCTACAGATTATAGGTTCCACAGGCCCCTTCTGCCTCAGGTTGCCAACCACAAACCCTGGTTGTTACCTGTACTTCTGACTAACTGGCTAAAAATCAGAGGTTTCCACAACCTCCTCTTTGAGTACAATTAATTTGCTAGAGCATCTCCCAGAATTTAGGGATCTCAGAGAAACATTTTACTTACTAGATCACTCCTTTCATGTAAAAGGAACAGCCAGATGGGAGGGATGCATGGGGCTAAGGGCATGGAGCTTCTCCTTGGGTTTTCCATTACATAGGCATGATTGATGGAACGATTGTCCGTTGTGAATTAAACTCCATCTCCAGGTCAGGGTGGAACTGAATGTTCTAATCCTCTAATAATAAGGTTGTTTCTTTTGGCAACCAGCCAGGTACTTTAAATTAAGTAATTTAAAGGTGCTCATCAACAAAGCCTGCTCATCAACACAACAAAAGACACTTTTGCTCGAATCACTCAAGAAATTCCAAGGGTTTGAAGAGATCTGTGCCGGAAACAGAGATGAATATATATTTGTAAATCACAGTATCACAAATACATAGCCCCAAGGTAGTCGGAGAGAATGTACCATGTGCCAATATATATATACTATGCACCAATATATCACCTACCAACGTAGGGCTTATATGAAATAACAGGTCATTGATGCTACTGTGTTTAAAGAATTAATAAAAGAAAGCAGAGAATGAAAATAACTATTTAAAGATAGGGATGTTTAAAGTCATGGATGTGAAACTTTGACCGTTTAAGGCTCCCAAAACCAAGAACCAACATGATGCTTTGTAATCCATGTCATGTGCATGCCAGACAAAGCAATGACATATACTGAATGTGTCTTCTTTGTTCTTTTGTAGTGTCTCAGAGCATGCACCTTATCTCAAGGAAAATGCATGCAGCTTGCTCTTAGTTCACTGACTAAATGAAAGAAAGCCAAAGACACAGATGCTCAAAACATGTGTCCCCAAATTTAGCAACTCATTTGCATTACGCAGACCTTTCTCTGCCCTGCTACCCCACCCATGCTATTATCCACGCTGCTACTTTTCTTCCGGAAGGAAAATCAGCTCCACAATCTATGCCTTTCTCTTTTGGTGTTATGAAATAAAATGCACATTGCAAAAGGAACAGGAGCAAATTTTAACAGATATTTAAATTCCTAATTACTTAGTAATTACTCACATACTAATTTATATAAATATATCAAGGGATTGAAATGGAAAACCAATCTTTTGTACAGATTAAAATGTAGAAATGAGTAAGGTTATCAAAAGGGAGAAAAGGCAACCAAAAAACCCCAAACAGGAAAAGCAGTGAATTGCAAACAGTAATTGCTAGACTTGCTTGAATTATTAGTAACCAGGAAAAATAGGAACAAGCTGGTCAAGATTTATAGCTGCCAGTGCATGCTAGTCCCAGGCCACCACTTGGGAACCTAGAAGAAGAGAAATTTCTCATAAGAGAGAACTTCCCCCAAGTTTGTATTGTACTGACCACTATTATGAGAGCATCTCACTCTGATGACCCATCACAGCAGGTATTTCTGTACCTTCCTCTTATACTGATGAGTAAATCCCATGTGTTTTACCCCCTAGTGTCCCCATGCCTTAATAAATATGATTATGGTACTGTATTAGGAGTTTACTTTTTTGATAGAGAAACTGGCTTTGTCCTGAAGGAGTTTTGGCTCAAGTTAGCAGGAAAGTAATGAGTATCTAAACTAATAAAAGCGAAATAGTAAAATTAACCGTTTCTCCGAGACGGGTAAGCCACGCCCACCAGCCAATCAGAGCGGCTGTATGCAAATTAGCCCAGCCAACATGGCGGCCGCCACTCCCAGACCTGAGTAAACGGCAGTTTCCATTGTGGCAGGAGTGAAAGTGAAGCTGCGCCCGCTCCGCTTAAACTGCCTCTAGCGAAACACAGATTTGAAACAATATAACAATCATAGAATCCTCGGGAGCTGAAGGAAAGAGCAGCCCGGGCCTAACCAGTAAAAGTAACAATTGTTTCATTATAGATGCTGTGAGGCGAAGCAGAGGAGGCTTTGTTAGTTAGAAGGCCACCTTAAAGGAACAGTGTATCAATTATAGGAGATAAACAAACTCTAGAAACCTGCATCCAGCCAGCCTTGCTGGGACCTTGGGTCAATGGGAGCTGTGGGCAGCCTTAAAGCCCGTCACCCAGGCTGGTCAGGCACGCCAGCAGGTGGACATTCCCCGAGGAGTCCCAGACTGTGAGAGGGCACAGGCCGGGCTGAGGGACCTCCCGAGTGCACAGAGCGGCTGCAGGGCGGGACAGTGCAGGACCCAGGACCCGTGCGTGGGAAAGAGGCGGCAGGATTGGAGGGCACCGGGAAGCAGGTAAGAAGCGGCAGGGGGTTGGTGGCCTGCTTGGTGGGCTTCCCAGGCCATTTGCAGAGCATCGGGGAGTGAGTAGGAGGTGGCAGGGGGTCGGTGGCCTGCTTGGTGGGCTTCCCAGGCCATTTGCAGAGCATCGGGGAGCAGGTAGGAGGTGGCAGGGGTCGGTGGCCTG
>PVJC01001575.1:0-91170 GCA_004026665.1 Murina feae
TCGCCGAGGGCCAAAAACAGTTTCCCTCTCACTCCTGCTGCAACGGACGCTGCCTAAACGTTTACTCAGGTCCGTGAGTGGCGGCCGCCATGTTGGCTGGGCTAATTTGCATACAGCCGCTCTGATTGGCTGGTGGGCGTGGCTTACCCTGTCTCGGAGAAACGGTTAATTTTAATATTTCGCTTTTATTAGTTTAGATAGTTTTGTTGCCCCCCCCCCACCATATCTTGTCAGGTGTTTATTTTTATTCTTTCTCTTATATCATCTTAAGTATTTAAGGATATGAATTTTCCTCTGAGCTCTGTTCCATTGATTGTTGTACAGTTGTTTTCTGGAAATTCTGAAATTTAGGGTATTTTGTTTTCATCTTTTATCCAAGAGTAGTTATTTGAAGAAGATTTTATTTAATTCTAAGTATATCTTGTTATCAGGTCTAATTCATTGCATTAGGATAATTTTGATTGTATAGAGTCATTTTATATTCTAGAACAAATAGTTCTAAATGTAACACAGGCATGTGTTCAATATATAAAGTTCCATATATATCTTTTTGCTTATGTTGATAAAGAATAGTATATTCTTGGGTGCATTTTGTTTATGCGTTCTATCTAGGTCTGAGAGTAGTAACTAGAAGTCTTTGATTATTTTTAAATCCTTTAATCTACCATAATTTGTAATTTCTAAAGTTACAGCCATACTATGTGTTATATTTTATTGTGAATTATACCATTTAACATTATACAGTGTTATCCTTCATGTCAGATAATGCTCATTGACCTAATTTATGTCTTATCTGTAGTCAATACCAAGACCTCTTGCTTTTTCTGTATTTCCATTAGCTGGCATATCTTTACCATACCTTTTCTTTTCTTTTCTTTTGGTTGTTCTGAGTCATCTTGTTTTGAGTATGTAACATACAAATCAGAGTTGAATTTTGCTTTGTGATTCTGTATAAAAATCCTTTTTACTTTAAATAAGTGATTTAGGCTCATTTCTATTTCTACTTATTAACTAGAGTAGGGGCCTGGTGCACAAAATTCATGCACTGAGGGGGAGGGTGGTTCCTCAGCCCAGCCTGACCCCTCTCACATACTGGGAGCCCTCAGGGGGAGTGGGCCTAAGCCGCAGTCTGACCTGCCTTTCTGGGAGGTGACCAGGCTAATCAGGGGAAGTCACCAGCCCCATCACCCCACTGCTGCAGCCACTGCCAGTCACAGCAGCCACCAAGGTGTTTTCATCAACACAGACTCCAGCCCCTTCACCATGAAAAAGTGACAACTTTCTTTAGGCATTTTCAAGATGTTTCTTTCATAGGATATGACATTTCTTTCTTTCTTTTCTTTTTTTTTTATCTTCACCCGACGATATGTTTCCATTGATTTTTAGAGAATGTGGAAGAGAAGGGAAAAACAGAGAAACATCAATGTGAGAGGAACACTTTGATTGCTTGCCTCCTGCATATGCCCTGACCTGGGCCCTGCAACCTAGGTACATGCTCTTGGTCAGAAGTGAACCCAGACCCTGCAGTCAGCAGGCTGAGGCATTATGCACTGAGCCAAACTGGCTAGGGCAGGATATGACATTTCTTAGCCCTTCAGCAGTGGACCTTCATTTTTTTTCCTCCAGGAGTGTTGTGGAAAAACCCTAGATAGCCTTTTTGGATTCTTATTACCTAAGTTACTAAGACTATTACCAGTGGCATACAGGGAGCTTAGCCAATGAGCAGTAAGAAAAGGTGTTTCCTCTGTAGTTCACTTCCATCATTAGCTCCACACCTGCCCCTCCAATCCCAGCTCCACCCCTGCCCAGGTCTGTAACCTCTGGCCCAGGATGCAGGCCTTGGCAGATGACCCAAAGCCCCTCTGATCGCCGGCTTCACAGAGCCCAGGCCTCTGCGATCACCAGCTCTGATCCTGCCTCCTGCCATCACCGGCTCTGCCCTTGCCCCACTGGTAGCCTCTGTCCAAGGCTACAGACCTGGGCAGGGGACCCCCAGACCCCTGCTTTGCCGGCTCCACCAGTGCTCAGACCCCTGCAATTACAGGCTCCTCCCCTGCCCGTCTGATTGTTGGCTGTGTGGAGCTGAGGCTCCTGCGATCTCTGTCCTTGCCTCTGCCCAGGCCTGAGGCCTCTAGCCCAGGCCTTATGCCTGGGTAGGGCACCCTCATACCCCTCTGATCACCGGCTCTGCCCCTGTCCCCTCTGATCACAGGCTCTGCCCTTGCCCATGCCTGAGGACTCTGGCAAAGGACTCTGGCCTGGATAAGGGACCCCCAGCCCCCTCTGATTACCTGTTCCACCCCTTGGGCCCCTGCCTCCTCCGCCACCTACCTGGCTAACAGGCCTGACCATTTCAGTAGTGGGGCTGAGCCGGACTAGGCACCACCATCTTGTGGCTATGGGGGTGGCCATCTTTGTGACAGAGTGACACCTAATTTGCATATTACTCTTTTATTAGATAGGATATCTGGTGCACAAAATTCATGCACTCAGGGGCAGGGAGGTGGATCCCTCAGCTCAGCCTGTGCCCTTTCACAGTCCAGGAGCCCTCAGGGATGTCCAACTACCATGGAGGCAGGAGGCAGAAGAGGCTCTTGCCACCACTACTGTGCTTATCAGCCTTGAGCCTAGCTTCTGGCTGAGTGATGCTCCCCCTGTGGGAGCACACTGACCACCAGGGAGAAGCTCCTGCATTGAGCATCTGGGCCCCGGGTGGTCAGTGCGTGTCATAGAGACAAGTCATTCTGCCATTTGGTCAATTTACATATTAGCCTTTTATTATATAGGAAATGATAGGAATGTTTACTTTTAATTTCACATTATTCTGTTGTTTCTCTATTTATATTTGTATCTAAAGTATGATTCTTTGTATTTTATGTCATTATTCTAATATTTATAAAGGTTAATCTTTTAGAGTCTAGTGCTTTCCATTAGCTTATATCTTTATGTAATACTTTTTGTCCCTTATTTTTAGACATTATCTCTGAATTAAAATATTAAGAAAGAAATCATCTCTTAATTAAAATATCCTTGGGTCAAGTCTATTTGTAGTATTTAAATTTGAAGAGAAGTTTAGATCTATTTAAATATCATGGTTCTTTCTGGAATATACTGTAGGTATCACTTCATTGTTTCTTGGCACTGAATGTTACTATCAAAAAGTCTGTTGGAAATTTTATTTCTTTCCCTTAAAACATACCTTTTGCCCAAACCACATTTTGAGAGTTAAATAGGCCATTATTTATATTTATAGAACAGATACATAAACTGGAATGATCCCAGGGTAATGACCATACAGTTTTCCTAGCTACAGATGACTTGATATTTTGGTTTGAGTGCCTAAAATTACCTTTCCTTTTTCATCATATTATCTGTTATATTTTATCTTACCTGCATTACATTTCTCTTATAAAAGATATTTTCCTTTCTTTCATTTTCACCCAAATTGTATTTCAGTGTTCACAATTCTTAATCGATTTCCTCTTAGTGATTTTTTAATATGTCGATTGTTTCCCATTATGGTTCAGAAAGTTTTCTTAAATTATGCTTTTAAATATTTGTAATGTCTGATGTTTGTTTGTTTTCTTCATTCTCCTTTGCATAAGGTGACCAGACGTCCCAATTTTGGCGGGACAGTCCCGATTCTTAACAATTTGTTCCACGTCCCGCAGCATTTTAAAAAAGTCCCGATTTTTTGAAAGAGACATATGTACTACTCTTTGTAATATTTTAAGTACTAAAAATGAAAAGAACCCCCCCCCCCGGTCAATGGTGTCCCACTTTACCAATGTTAAAATCTGGTCACCTTACTTTTGCATATATTCTATTCTATATCCATCATTTTCCCTTCTAATATCTCTGCTTCTCATTCATTTTCTTTTTTTCCCATTTCTATCTTCATTGTTCACATGGTGTATTATTAGTTCACTGTTACCCATTAGCCATCATTCCTGCCAATTAGAAAGTCTGGAAATGTGCAGGTGTTTCAGCCCCGTTAGTGCCCCCTCATACTGACTCTTGACTTAGCTAGGTGACTTGTGTGGCCAACAGGTCCTCGGAAAATGTGACACATGTGAAGGCTTGAGATACATTTGCATCTAGGGTGTTATCATCTTGAAATGCTACCATCACCATCTGAGGAAGTTTAGTTTCAACTTCCTAACAATAAAGGAGCACAGGCAGAGACAGGCTCAGCCATTGCAGCGTATCACAGTCCCCAGCCAACTCGCCACCTCAATTCAGCCATGTGAGTGAGCCCACTGAAACTACTGTGTTATTAGACACATCGTACCCATAAAACCATGAGAAACATTAAATCATTGTTTTAGCCGCCCGCCCCCCCAATAGTAGGAGTTTTATTGTGCATTGTTAGAGAACTTACAGAGAAATTGCCTAGAAGGCAGAGTGGCGGTAACAAAACCCAAAACAGTGGCATTGGCTTTCGAACTGGGCAGCAGATGGAGGCTTGAGAAGAGAGAGGAGCCTGTTGGCAAGGGCTAAAGGAATGGCAAAGAAACTCTGGCAGAGGCTTGTAATGAGTTGAGGAAGTCATTAGCGGCAGGGGAAATGGCAGCCCATATTTCATAATAGCAGAACATTTGGCAAACCTGTCAAGTGTCAGTACACAGGAGACAGAATTGCACCTGATGAACTAGTGGCTCTGACAAAGGATACTCCTGGCAGAAGGTTGAAACAGCAATTGGCTTCGTTTAGGTGCATATGGTAAGGCATAGGAGGAGAGAAATAAGCTAAGAAGAGAATTATCTCATTTGCAAGAGGAATTTAGACATGAAAAAGAGGCAGAACTTTCTAGGTTGGGACACAAAGCAGTTTTGCATTTCTAGACTTTCAAGTAGGAAACTCTCAGGATAATAAATGGCCTCTAGGTAAAGACAAAACTAAGCATATGAGTGTAAAACTCCTTTTTAGACCTCAGAAAGAGTTAAAGTGATTTTTAGTAGATACTCTTATTGAAACAGAAAGGCTTCTGGAGAACTTAAAAACATTATCCCACAGCAATCTGAGGTACCCAACTTAGAGCAAGGTCTATCTTAAAAAGAGTTATGAATGTGAACTTGAGGCATGGATTGGCTCCCAGCCATATACACAGGCAATCAGCAGAATCTTTAAGGTAATTGTATTAGTTTGGACTAAGCAGGAAAGAATTTAAAGTGAAAAGAGCTCTCTGGGCCTTCACCTCAAATTGTCCCACCATTAAAGTATTGTTTAAAAACATTCTATAAGATTTCTTATCACATTGCCCAGCTGAACACTCAAATAATGAGGCTTGTTGAAACTCCATAGAAATTCTGGTATTGATTTTCACTTTCGTCAGAATGAAGTGAGCTGAGTCAGTTCACTGTTCAGAATCAGTGACAACCTTCAAAACTGTGTGGAAAGCCCTGACTGGTTTGGCTCAGTGGATAGAGTGTTGGCCTGCGGACTCAAGGGTTCCGGGTTCGATTCTGGTCAAGGGCATGTACCTTGGTTGCGGGCACATCCCCAGTAGGAGGTGTGCAGGAGGCAGCTGATCGATGTTTCTAACTCTCTATCCCTCTCCCCTCCTCTCTGTAAAAAATCAATAAAATATATTTTTTAAAAAACTGTGTGGAAAGAAAGGAAAAGTGAGCAACCAAATTCCATCTTCAATATACCACTGGCCAAAACTATGGGTGCTTCTCAAAGCAGCAAGTTTCTAGTTTTCATCTTCTGAAGTTTTTTTGGAAAAACCAGATAAGTTGTTGGAATCTTTGAATTATGAAAAATATTCTTAGCCAACCAAACTTCTGGCAGAAAAATGGCCCTGTCTGGGGCACACTTGTGACAACTTTAATTCTTGACAGCAGTGTAGTGTTATTGTGTAGGTAAAGACCAGAGCTAAGTAATTCACCTTGGCTTTTTGTTTCCTATATGCATATTTAATATCTGCAGAATTTCTGCTGTAATTCTGGAAGAATTAGCCCCTAAGACTCTGAAGATTGATTAACTTTATTTATCGGAGCCAGGGCCTTAAATTAATATCTGTAAAAGGCTTTTCTCCAAAATAAAATAAAAATCTAATATTAAGTTACTGCCTTTACACAGAATTATATTGGTTTTCTATAAAAAAAATAAAACATATTTAGAACACTACCTTGAATTTTAGGAAAATTTTTAAATTTATGGAGAATGAAGTGAAAGCCCACATTCAGAACAAGTACCAGGGAGTGATCTATTCAGAGAATCCCTGGGAGGTATTTTTGTCCGTGTGACTGAGGCAGATCTTCTGAACCAAGGCCTTGGATTGCCCATTATAAATGGCACTAAAACTTAGTGAGCAATTTTGGATAAATTGCCATTTTAGAAGTGGAGTTTGGATACAAACAACTTTGCAAACTTTCAAATATTGGAGGAAGAACTTCTGAAGATTGGAGTCTCGAGTGAGTAACTGAGCATGCCAATTTTTCTGTAGTCAAAAAACTGCATAAGATTTTGTGATTTTTAATGTCAGATCTGCTCAGCAAGCTTTAAATTTCCTTTCTTATTGTCAGGATTGCAAAAATTTTCAGCACTGATATTTTTAAAATATTTAATTCTTTGCATTTAACTCTTTAGACCTTTTGGACATTATTTTTTCATATGAGGAGAGAATCAAAGTTTCTTCTACATTGTAAATGTTCTCCATTCCATTTGTAAACCATACTCCCTTCCCTTTGTTTTCAGATGCTTCTTTTTAAAATCACATGTCAAGTGGTAAGGATAGTCCATTAAATGTTTTCATATGAAAGCAGAGGAGGAAAGAATAAAAGGTTGAAAGGAAAGAAGAGAGGAAGGAAGGAAGGAAAGAGAAAAATGACGAATTTTGAGCATTGTGCTAAGTAATTTTATGTAAACTATATATAATTTATTCTTAAATTAACTCAATGTCTCAAACACTTTTATGAACATGTTTCACAAATTAGGAAAATGGATTTGAGAAAAATTAGTAGCCAACACTTTAGGTAGAGATATGTGGGGAGACTTACCCAATAATTGATTATAAAGAATTAAACCGACATGGTTGGCAATTGGGTATAATCTAATCTATATGCATACGTATTTTCACAGTTTTAAAATGCACATTGAAATTTTATAGAAATGAAGATATATATGAGCTTTTATTAATTCAAGTATGTGACATAGTAACATATTCATTGCTAACATTATATTAAACTGTTCAAATTTAGCTTTTATTCTTCTTGCCCCTGTTGCCACCAGTGTGCTATCAGTTGTATGGCTTGCAAAGACACCAGGTCTAGCTTACCCATTGATACTATACTTAAATTACCCTCTCTTTTATGTTATGATATGCTGACATTTTAACTAAATATAGGCATACCGATGGCATATATTTAAAGTAAATCAAAGTGATATTTTAGAAATTATATGATTTTATTTGAAATATAAGCAAAATTGATTGCTAAATATTTTTGTTAGTTAAATACCATTTTGAATAAACTCTTCCATATTTTTCCAATGGCTTCTCTTTTAATGTCAACCATAGTCTTTCCTCAAGCTGCTCCATTCCTCAATGACTGATTCTAATAGTCCTGCTGTGTTCCCCAAATCTGTCAGCCCCTGTAACCTCTCACAGTACTTTGTCCATCATAACCACGCTCAGCACAGTGCAAAGTGACTATTCATCAGCATGTGAGTTTTTCCATTAGACCTTGGGGACCTAGAGCCAGTGTGTGGCTTTTACCTCTATGTCTCACAATCAAAGCCCAGTGTATAGTACAGGATAAGATAATAATAAAAATAAAAGACATGATATAACTAAACATATAACTTTCACTAGTATGTTAATATGTTTTTGTCATATATATGTGTGTGTGTGTATGTATGTGTATGTGTGTGTGTGCATATATATATATATTAAAGGTCCACTGCACAAAAATTTGTGCACTCAGGGAGGGGGGAGTCCCTCAGCCCAGCCTGTACCCTCTCACAGTCTGGGACTCCTCGGGGGATGTCCACCTGCTGGCTAAGGCTGGCTCCCCAGGGAATTGGGCCTAAGCTGGCAGTCAGACATCCCTCTGGCAGCCTGGGAGCCCTTGGGGGATGTCCACTTGCCAGTGAGGAGCAGGCCTAAATGCATTCAGACATTCTTAGCACTGCTGAGGAAGTAAGAGAAGCTCCCACCCCCACCTCTGTACTGGCAGCTGACGGCTTGTAGCTGAGCAGAGCTCGCCCTGTGGAAGCACACTGACTACCAGGGTGCAGTTCCTGCATTGAGCATCTGCCCCCTGGTGGTCAGTGTGTGTCATAGTGACCAGTCATTACCAGTCATTCTGCTGTTAGGGTCAATTTGCATATTACCCTTTTATTATATAGGATATATACATATATACATACACACATGCACGCACACACATTGAGTGGCCAGATTATTATGACCACCTGACAACTGTAGGTGAATTAGCTATAATTTCGTGCTGAAGTTGTTAGAGGGCCAGATCATTGTAAATGTCTGAATAGCACAACATACCTAAGTATCATTGTTGATCAGGTTTATCCTATCATATTGATGGCAAATCCCAATGGAGATGGCTTCTTCCACAAGACAATGTGCCATGCCATGGTGCTCTTATTGTGCAGGAGTGGTTTCAAGAATGTGAGGAAGACTTTACCTTGCTTAGGTGGCCCCCACAATCACCAAATCTCAATCCAATTGAGCATTTGTGGGACAAAGTTAAAAGAGCCATCAGGCAGCTGGTTCCACAACCATCAAATCTCACAGAACTGGACAGTGCTATTCATCAGGCATGGTGTCAGATTCCTCATACCACCTTTCAACATCTCATGGAGTCAATGCCAAGAAGAATTGCCATAGTATTAAAGGCAAAAGGTGGCCTAATGAAGTACTGATGGGGTGGTCATAACAATCTGGCCAATCATAATAATCTGGCCACTCAGTGTATATCATATTAAAAAAACTGGTTTTACTAAACATTGTTAAACATATTTTAAACAACAGTATACTTGTGAAAATATTTCACATATTCAACAATAGAAATATATTTTTGTCATTATGAAAACTTAAAACATATACTAAATTACAGACAAGTGGCAATTTTAAGGTTTATCTATATTTCCATTAACTTTTCCACTTCCCTCAATGAGTTATTTTAAAGCAGATTCCAGGCATCATATTGTTTCATTAGTTAATATTTCAATATGTATTTCTAAAAGATGAACATTCCTTTTTAAAAGGAAATGGTGCCATTATGACCCAAATTATTTTTAAAATAATTCTTAATACAATCAAACATATTGCTAGTGTATAAATATCCCTGGTTGTCTCATAAGTGATTTGTTAAATCAGTGTCCAAAGTCTTTATAATGAATGTGGTTGACTTGTCTCTTAGTCTCATAATCATCCCATTTCATTTTATTTCCTATTTTTCATGATTTTGTAGCAGCATTTAAAAGCCTTCATCCTATCCCATGCTATTTACACAATTTATTCAAGCAGTTCTCTATTATGGAGTATTTAGCTTATTTCTAAGTTTTCTCCTATTAAACAATATTCCAATGAATATGCATGCAGATAAATCTTTGAGCACACCTAGAATTATCCTATTAGTATTAATTCTTAGAAGTGGAATGCCTCGTGGGTTTTTTTAAAAGCTTTTGATACAGCTTGTCAAATTACTCTTCAAAATGATTGAACTAATATATACTCATACCAGCAGTATGAGTGTATCTGTGCCCCCTACACTCTCATCAACACTGCATATCTTTATTTAAAATATTTGCCAATTTGATAGACCAGAAAGATATCCTGCTGTTTTAATTTGCATTTTTTGGATTTCTAGTAAGAGGCATGCCCTGAATTCCTGTTCAGCATTCACTCTGGCCCACAAACCCACTTTCTGATAAGTTCACAAAGGACATACATATTTCCAGAGAAAGGACAGGAAAATTTAGCTTTTATTTTACTAGATTTAAGCAAAATTTCTAACCCTGAAGAGTCCATAAACTGCAAGAATTTATTTAATTTTCTTTCTTAGTGAAGTAAATTTAAGTACTTTTTAAAAAATGTATTGTTTCCCATAGATGCTCTCGCTAGAATGGTGACACTTCCCAACTGGGACACAGTTCCAGATCCATTGTACTGTCAGGCACACAGTTCCAACAGCACGTGGTCCCTAAAGATCCTTCCATCTCTTTGTCAAACACACGCACACACACAAACACATACATACACATAGTAACTCCATATACCATGGCCAAATAGCATCCTTGGAATATTCCTGACCAGCATCCATGCTCCTCTTCCCTGGAGTAGAATTCCTGGGCAGTGGGGAAGGGGGTGAGGCATGGTACACATGGAGTAGGAAGGAACAGACTCACCCAGGAATATGGACTGTCCTGCCAAAGTAAACTTTCTTTCTAGTTTTGTCCAGTAGAGTATATCTGTTATGAACCACTATACATTTTCCTTGCCAATCAACGAGTGATGAGCAAATGAAAGAATGAGTGATCACATTTTGGGTAAAATCCTTCAATGAGTTACAAGTCCAACAAATTGCATTATCTTTTAGTCTATATTTCACTTTCTTGTCAACTTTTATTGCAGTAACTATCCAGTCTGGTAGCCCTCTATTTTAAAGCAGGCTTTCATGTCTAACTTCTTACTCAGAATTCTTCAAAGTAACTTAAATAGTCTCATCCTTACGTACCCTAATGTGGCCAGTCAAGATCCCACTGGTTTAGAAAAACAATGGATCAAAGATCACAGAACTATTGAACGTGGGTTTGCTTCTTTCAATGTTGTGTGAAGAAGGTCCCTCTTTTCTGAGAATAACCTAACCATATGCCCTGCGTTTTTATTCAATTCCTTTTCCTTCACCCAGGCTCTTCCTCCACCGTCACCTCCTTTTTTTAGGTCATCAATCTTACTCTGAGAACTGTGGTAACAAAGCCTTTTAGTCCATCTTTTCACAACTGACTTAAATGTGAAACTCTCTTTCAGTTCTTACAGTGCTTAATTTATCCACAGCTGTAGCTCTCTGTAGAAAATGTGGACTTGGAATATTGCAATGGCCTGGCAACTAATGACTTTACAAACTCATATTATGCAGTGTCAACATAATTTAGACAGACATATGATAGAGATAGAGAGATAGATAGAGAGATAGATAGATATGATTCTCCATGACGTATAGAGAAGCATTTCTTAAATGGGCTCCAAGGAACTATAGAATGCTTAAGATTTTTCAAATATATTTTAGAAATGCCTTTTACATTTGTTCCACTTAAGATTCAGAATACACATGAATATTAGCATATTAAACACTCTGAGAAATTTTGCATTGAAAAAGCTTACTTAATTTCATTTACCTGAAGGTTTTCTAATTTGTTTGATCATGGAATTGAAATTTTATTTTTGGTTTCTTTTGCTTTTTAATGAATATCCCATTAATATTTTTAGTTCAAAGCACTATGATAGAACATAGGTGAAGGTGTTTGGAATGGTAAATGCTCTAGACTCAGTGTTGCTTCCTGTTCATCTTTCTTTAACTCCTATAGCTCTCTTGCAATCTCACCACCCCCAATCCAGGTATACAACCTTCATTAATATCAAAAGTCTATGACTCCTTAAAAACAGTGCTATGAAGCATAACTTATATAGCTAGATATAATACTCTCAAATCTTTTCATGTTCTATTCTCTAACTGTAAAACATATTTCCCAATTTCATCTGGACATCCCCAAATTCTATATAATAAAAGTCCAATATGCTAAGTGTCTGGTCAACTGGTTGGCTGTTCAACCAATCAAAGAGTAATATGCTAATGATATGCTAAGGCAGCTCAACTGCTTGCTATGATATGCACTGACCACCAGGAGGCAGACAGTTGATCAGTTGCTATGATGTGCACTGATCAGTTGCTATGATCTGCACCAGGGGGCAGATGCTCTGACCAGTAGGTTAGCTTGCTGCTGGAGTCTGGGGTTTGGCTGGTTGGGACTGAATAAGATGGGCTGGAACTCTCCTGTGATCCCTCCCCAGCTGGCCAACCTCCCACATCCCTCCCTGGCCCTAGTCATGCACTGGTGGGGTCCCTCAGCCTGGCCTGTGCCCTCTTGCAATCCAAGATCCCTCAGGAGATGTCGAAGAGCCGGTTTCAGCCCAATCCCACAGACCAGGCCGAGGGACCCCTCTGGTGCACAAATTTATGCACCAGCCTCTAGTATTCCATAAATTGCAGCCCATATGACAGCTATTCAGCAAGACCTGCCAATCTAAGTTTTATACTCTTTTCTTCTTGGCTATCCTAGAATTTTATTTGTCTCTTTACAATATTCTATCCATACTATATTTTCTATATATCTATCTGCTTCCCTGTTTAGACTCTTTCTCCTAACAGCAAGGCATAGTATGGTATCCATTATTTTATACCTACCTACCAACACTGTGTCTGGCACAGAGGAGGTATTCCCTGTCTGTTTTATAAGTTAATTCATTTTCTTACCTAACAAAGTTATTTTAATTAAGTTATATGAAAAAAAATCATATTAAACTTGTCATTTATAAATGTGCATTGATTACTTGTTAAAATGATGATATTTGGGATATATTGAATTAAATGACACATTACTAAAGTTAATTTCACTTACTTCTCTTTACATTTTTCACGTGGCTATCGTACAATTTAAAATTGCACATGGCGCCCTGACTGGTTTGGCTCAGTGGATAGAGCGTTAGCCTGTGGACTAAAAGGTCCCGGGTTCAATTTCGGTCAAGGGCATGTACCTTGGTTGCGGGCACATCCCTAGTGGGAGGTGTGCAGGAGGCAGCTGATCGATGTTTCTCTCCCATCCATGTTTCTAGCTCTCTGTCCCTCTCCCTTCCTCTCTGTAAACAATCAATAAAATATATTTTTAAAAAATAAAAAATAAAATAAAATCACGCATGGCTTTTGCTATCTTTGAACTGGCCCTCAGTGGCAGAGAGGATCCTCCTGCATGCCAGGTATTGCAGTTTGGCTCCCACAGCACCTGTCCCTACTGCTTCTCCATGTTGCAAAGGCTCAAACTAAAAATTATTTCCCCCCAACTCCCTGGAAGTTATTGTTTAAGAGATGATTTTGTTTCATTAATGAGAAGAATGAACAGAAGGCTCTAATTGGGGACTAAGGAGAGAAACAGATCCAGACTGTTTGCTGGTGCAGCTCATAAGAGAAGGGACCAGGTTTGGAAATAACATGTGTGCCCATGCTTTCCCCATTTGGCTGGGAAAGGTTTTGACTGTGGAAGAATAATCAACTGCCTTGATGGTTCATTTCTGCTCTGTAATGTCAGGAGTCAATCTTAGAATGTACTTTTACTTTGTCAACAATCGTATAAGTCATTTAAGAATTTATAATAACTCTATTTCTTCTTAAATTAGCTAAAGTTGATTCTGTTCTCTGCACTTCCCATGCACAGGGTTGGCGGAATAGGTATTATCCAATTAACATTAAATACATCTGCTAAAGCACACATATATACAAGTCACTTGTTAATATCTGTTTCCTCATTGTCTTCTATAAGTACAGATGCATGGAAAGAGAGCCTTAAATAGTGTCAAATGCATTTATATAAAATAAGGAAATATCTGAAACATATGACTAGACATTCCATATGTTGTAATTTTCATGAGAACTCTTTATTATCTAACATTTAAGTACTGTGATGACAAATTCCACAGAATTGCAAAAATCACACTAATTTCTATTGTGCCAACAAATTTTCCTAAGAAATGGGTCATGTGCAAGGCTTTGATATACTTCCTTGTATCAGACGTGTGTCCTTTTCTCTGTTTTCATCAGAAGGACTACACATATTGCTTTTGATACAACAGAACTAATTCAAACTTTTTACAAATTGCAGCAGAGTTCCTAATGAGGACATGCCCTGACTTGTCCACCTAAGGGCCTGGGACCTCGGTTTGCTCTTTAGTTCGTGGTTTGATATCTTACCGAGAAAAATCAAGAAATCGGTGACTGCTTTAAAATGTTCACATCAAGGTCAGAGCAAGCTAAGTTTGGCCGTGATTAAGCATCTTTATGTTGGAACAAAGGTCAAATACATTGAGGACTGAAATGGCTCTGAATCCCCATTAGCCAAAGTCCACAGAAATCATAGTTGCCTTGTGGCCCTGTGTGCTGTGGGTCAGGGAAGGTGCCTGACCATGCCATAGAAATCTAAAAAAACAATTAAGGGTTTTCTCGTTTAATTTTCCCAGTTAATTAGCCCTAGTCTAGAGGATGCCTTTGAATCTTCTATCCTTCCCCAGTATGCAAATTTTTAGCTTTCTAAATCAGTGGCGGTCATACTAATAACAACTTAGTGCAAAACAGAGAGGCATAATTCTATAACCATTGGCAGTCTGAGTCTGGCCACTTTTTTGCATAACACTTTTCCATTTTTAGCTATCATTCCAACTTCCGTGTCATTGACCAGCTCTCCACCTGCACACAACCAATTATCAGTGAAGCAGAAAGGGTAAGCTGAAGAATTGCAATAATATCAAAGTGTGGACTTTTTTGATTCTAAGAAATCTGACCTTCTAAAGTAGAAGAAAAACACAGAGAGCTCCTGAAAGAGGATTCAGTGTTAAGTGAGAGATCTTTGGAGTGAGTGTGCATGTGCATATTTGTGTTTTAGGATCAGAGATAAAAGAGAAAGTAAGATTGATAAGAATGATTCAAAAGGAAGAACAATGGAGGCTTTGGGGAATAGAATTTGACCACTCTGGTTCCTGTCCTCACTGTAGGTAATGTTATTAGAACATTCTATTTTAATTCAGAAAAATAGAACTGGATGAAAGACTTTTTACAAGAGCCATTTCTATCAGATTCCAAATTCAGCCCTCAGGCATGCTTCTGCTCCAGTGGACCTGACCCAAAGTGAAATCAGTACAGTCTATGCAGTTCATGCTCTCGAAAGAGTCATTCCTGCAGGGAATCGAGGAATACAGAGAACTCTATAAATGCAATGATCCACCCAAAAGAGAAACTGGGAAGTTTAAAACTCATCTTTGGCTCCCAGGTGGAGGCCATCCATAGCTCTGAGGCATTGAGTTCAATGAGTCTGAGTCTTGTTAATGCAGAGCAACCCTTCTCTGTGGTCCCATGGATCTACCTGCTGCCTGGATTCAGTGAGGCGTGGGGAAGCACTGCAGCCATGGAACAACCCGCAGAGGCCTAATAGCTCTGCCAATAAAACCCTCAAAGACCTGGTATCTTACTGCCATTAACCACCCAGGAGAGCTGGGCAGTATTAGGCATATCTGTTTTCAGGACACATTTTGAGAATATAATATTTTTTAATTTTTTTTCTTCACCCCTCAACCCACACTATGTGTCCCTCATTCATGGACCCAGGCGTCTTCTCCACATTCCTAAAAGCCAGTATAGCAGACAAACTCCCAGGCCCTTTTCAAACGTCTCCTCAGTTAGCACCCTCCCACCTAATCCCGAACAACTGAATCTTCTCTCTTCCTACAAACCAGAACTCCCATTCATCTTTGCAGTGGCCCAAGACTGCTGTCAGCAGGGAAGCAATGTTCTGTGATCTCCTTAGAGTATGGCTGATTTTTAAGGAAATTGGCTCCTTCCCCGGAAGTTCTCAGAGACCTGAATATTTTCTATTAAAAACGCTGCAAAAGGTATTCTGATCCATGGTGGGAGCTTGGACCAGATCCCTGAGCACCTTTCAGTCTCTGAAATTGGAGTAACCTGTGGACAACTCCACTCTCCCACTGTAATACATGTTTTTAAAGAGAAGGTCGAGGTGATGAATATAGAGTTGGGTTCCAGGGGCTCAGCAACTGCCAGAGGCGAGACAGGTCATGTTTCTATAGCTATTTCCACACCTGACTTAACACAAGCCCCAGGAAGACAATAATACATCATATTTTTCCTCAGTCAGGGGTAGATAAAGTCTATAAAGTTCAACCAAAAAAAAGCCTGTGCGACCCTCATTTTTCTCGTCTCAATGTACTCTCCAAGTCTCTGGGATTGTGACTCAATTGCAATGTAATTTAGGGTCAGGTGAAGAGGAGAACGGGACTGTTGTTGGTTCTGAAATTGGAATAGAGTTGTTTTCAGAGACATTATCCATTGTGTACAGGTAGGCCATTTCAGTGTTCACATATCTTCCTCCTGGCCTTTAAATGTTACTAGCATTTGCTTTATTGTTGTAGCAACAGTGGTGGCAGGTGTGGGGAAGTCACAGTTGCCAACCATCCACCGAGTACATCTGGATCTGAGGCTGGAATACTAACGTGGGCGTTTATAGCTGTGGGCACAGCAGATGCTCTTAAGATGGACTGGAAGAGAGAGGGAGAGATATGATAGGGAAGTTACTAAAAATGAGTAAGCCTTTATATAAAGAGCTAACAAGTTGCCTCATTCAGAAAATATGTAATTTTACTCAGAACTGCCAATTTCAGAGATTGAAAGGACCTTCCAGCTAAGGTACTTGAGGGGTCATAACCACGATCATAAAAAGCCATTTCCTTAACAAATTAGATGGGAAATGACATATCTCACAGCTTGGCTCAAGATTAGTAACTAGCATTACAAATAACTTTTTCCTGAGTATAATTATTTCCTGTGGAGATACTATGAGGAACAGTTTTCAAAACTATCTCAACCTGAACTCACACTAAATAGGGTATGTTCTGGGTAGGGGTATTCCTGGTGTCTTCTAATGTGCTTTGAAATAAAATAATTTCATTTGAGCCTGGATTTCTATGTCTATCATGAGAGTGCATTTTGGTTCACATGGCTTAGGATTTGGAAACTTGGGGTCCGGAGACTAGAAGGCCCAGCTGATATCAATTCCATGATCTGTCTTGATCAGTAAATTCTTCATAGAAAGTGTTAGAAAGGATACAGGACATTTAAGGTTGTCTAGTGTGTTCCCAGAAAGGCAGCAGAGGATACAGAGAAGGAGATGTAGTAGGACAATAGGCATGGTGTTAGTAATGTGAATAAGTGTGAAGACTGGTCAACTGTTTTATAGGAATTGTCTCAAGAACACTGGTGGAAAAAATCAGTCAGTGTCAAATGCATAAATATTATCACTTTTTATAAACATCCTCTATCTAGTTATATGATTAGTAGAAATCACTCTATTGGGTGAACTTAGGAGGAAACAAGACAACCTGTCCTATTAGTAACTAGATCTCCATTTAAGTGCCCAGCAGGCTCATGCACAGGGAACACTGGCTTCCTCCAGCTGACACCTCTAGGATGGCCTCCTCATCATCTACACTGTTGTCTTCTTTCTTGTCTCTCCCACCTCAACCAGCCTGCTTTATTCACATAACCATGGACCGTGGAAAGGGGCAAAGGCAAGTGTGGAGGGGGCCACCTCTGGAAGGCAGGGTTGGCAGCATATGTGCATATAGACCAAAAACAAAAAACAAAAAACAAAAAAAAAACATTTTAATGAAGACTATGCAGGACTTGTAGGACTGTTCCTTCCTAATAGAGATTGAAAATTTTAAAATAGAATTTTCTGAGCTATATATAGTAAATAAGATTGCTTGATTTGACTAAGATTCTCAAACAGAATAAATATATTATGGTGGACTCACCATAGTATTATGAGTCCAACATATATTATGGTTTATTTCACTCTTCCCGTGACACACTAACTCTTAATCTGTACAGTGTATACTTTCCTGAGATCCCAGACACTGTCTCTAACAGTTTAACAAGTAGTACTATAGCAAACAGGAGAAAAATGATCACTTATTTACTTAAAGAAAATAAGTTTAAAGACTGCTCTGTTGCCATCTTTCCTCCAATACAAATGTCAGGGCTAAGCCTTTTTCCTTCTTTTGAATTTAGAGGCATTTAAAAATCAACTTAGAATCACTTTCAGGAAACCCAGACGGGACTTCAAAGATACAGCACTACCTCTGAGTCCATGAAATGTGACCCTGTGAACATCTGAAAACTTCTGCAGGTTACTACACCTAAATATCCCCAATCCAGTGTGCCTTTTCAGAGATAAAGGACTCTCCACATACCACAGTCCTGCAAAACACACAAGGGCGGTCTGGTCATGGTTGGATTGTCACCCAAATTAGTATTCATGAGGGTCCCTCTGACAAATGGAGTTATTATCCACAGATGCTATAAACATAAATCAGGAGGATATCATCAATAATGCTGTATTCTCTGTGTCCTCATCGTGTTTACAGATCTCGCTTTGAGCAGCACATAAACACTTAGAGCATATTGTGGGAAATATGCCACTCATCTTATTAGCTTTCTCTGGCTCCAAGCTCTGATGCTGATCATCCCCTGACAGTGTTTGCCAACAACAAAAGAAGCCTATTGATCACATTGCTTCTCCCTTTGGCAGCCTTTCTGCCCACAATTACCTTGCATCACTTGCCTTAAGTCAAATGTCACAGAACAACTTACAAGGGATGTATCTATCTAGTAGAGCAAAATGTATGACCATGAGCTTAATTGGATGAAAATCCTTTGGTATTATGAATTGTTTACAATTTAAAATTTTATTTCTTGGCGTTAATGAACAGTCACAATCAAAGCTTACTTTGTAAGCTCCAAATCCATAAAATTGTACTCATTTGCAACTTGTTTTCTGAATGGTTTGCAGAGTCCTGAGTATCTTGGAAGCTGACGCATCAATCATTCTCAGACTCGCTCTATGTATGAACAGTTTTCTCTGCTGGCATTTTCTTTCCATAACAGAGGATCTCTATTGAAATTTCCTGGTAATTTGTCATCTGTAGCACAGTCTTCATTTGTCTTTTCACTTTGATTCCAGAGAGATACTCTGAAAGGATATATTACTTTTTTTTGTTGTTTAAATTGAAAAAAGCATTTCACAGATTAAGAATTTAGGGATATAAATGGGATTTATATACTCTGTGTAAAAAATTAGAAAGGTGTTTGTGGGATTTTTTCTGGGGTGGGAGGCGGGGGAACAGCCTGTGGCAGTGGAAAGCCATAGAGACCAGGTGCTCACATGTAAAGACAGTCATTTCAGAACTTGTCTTCTGGATGGGTTTAGGTCTCCATGTTGTTACCTGTGTTTGGAAGGCATGGGTCAGAGGGTCTGTCTGCCTTGATCTAACCAGGAGCAATGCCGCCTCACTGAAGCTTATCCTGTGCTTTGGCTGTCAGTATGTACCTGCAAGCCCATGTCCCCTGACATGTACCATGAAGGACATAGGAACTCAGCCATCTTTACCCAGCCAACTGATTCTTGTTTCTGTCCTTGGGTAAATCTTGAACCTTCCATTGCTGTCTTTTCTACCTTTGCTGATCTGGCTCTACTACCCAGCTTGGTGTGCAATTTAAGGATCAGCCATTTGAATTCCATCACTGGTTTTTTTGTCTTTTCTTCCAGATATTGACCTTTCAGATTCACAACCTCTTCCTAATCTCATCAGCAGGACCTAAGATGTTGTATACGCTTAGCCAACTGATGGAGTCCATTGGACAACTTTATCCCACAGCCACCCACTCACCATGCAATGGTGTCTCTGAAAAACAACACACAAATGGGCCTAACGTTATCAGACCCAGAGATTTGCAAGCATAAACTTGAGAACATAAATTGGAGAGCCTGCATGCCTATTTACCATGTTTAACTAGCAAGTCTGAGCCACCTCAGTCACAAATGGGGCTGAAATGGAAAGCATCTAAGAAAATTCTGCACAACCTGCTGAATACAAACTGGAGAAAACACTTTTTTAATTAAGGATTCCTTGAACTCTCCTAGAAGCTACAGGGGTTACACATTTCAAACACCAAATAAGTGCATTGGTGTCATTCAAGAAAAGACATGTTTTCTGTCTCTATACCATTCATTAAGTGCCTTTTATGGTTTTTCCTACTTTTCTTCATTTTCTCATACCCACTGCTTATATTTTTTCTTTGTTGCTTTAAACATGTAAAGCAACCTCACACTCATTTCTCATGGAATTTTCCTTTTTGAGTTCCTGTCTTCTAAGAAGTCCTTTTTCAACTACTACATGTCAATCCATTTGAACATCAGTCATTTTTGACTAGATCATATCTGACACATCTGGAATGGACTTCTGAACCACTACATTTGCATCAGCTTTACCTGCCAAGAGCTGGGTCTATACGACCCATTGACGGAGTCATTGATTAATGTACTCATTCATTCAGAAACTAAGCAGGAGCCAGACTGTTTACCTGGAATCTTTTAGAAAGTAACAATAAATAATCAAGGCTTGTATAAATCCCTAGTATTACCTTGGATTTTTTTTTCTTTTTCTTTTGTAAACATTAATGAGTTAAGCCACCAGGGTTTTAGACCCTGAGGATGAAATAGGATCCAGACTGAAGCTCCAATTGTGAAAATGGTGCGCACTAAACTGGCCCCTACAAAAATCACTTCTTCATCTACCTCTTTTATTTTCCTAAGAATATCTGGTAAATAATTGAAATAATTGCAGAGATACATACTGAAAGGCTCTTTGTAAACCCAAGGTATTATTGTCACTATAATTAGGCCAGGCATGATATATGAAAATCTTGATTAGAGTGCTGCTTTTCCAAAAGCTAATTAGCTTGCACAACAACATGTTTCCTGGATGTGTTTTCAGAGCATTGTTTTATATTTTCTTTTCACTTCTGTCCTCAGAGCAAATGAACTGAAGTATCCTCAAAGGAAGACTTGGGCCCCTGAAGGGTGAAAGCTGCCGAGTGGACGGATGAGGGCATTTCCCTGAGCTGAGGCAAACAGGTGGCCAGACTATGTGTAAGCTGTTAGCTCTCCTGTGATTGTCAGAGGAAGAGAACCCCCATGGCTTCATGTGTAGGGTGATTTTGGGAATCTTCCCTGTTGACAAACCTTCACATTCTGTTCAAACACCTTGAAGCCTTCCCTGACCTTCCAAGGACACTGTGCCCACTTATCATTTATTTGACTTACTTTATTATTATTTGTTTAATATGTTTGGCTACTCACCTTGACAGGCTTCTCATTTTCCAATCTCTATGCCCAGTTTAAATAAAAATGAAATAGAAAACCATCACCGTCATTCTTCAAGACATGATTCCTCAAACTTTCTGTGCCTCAGAATCTCAGAATCCTGTGAGTTCATTGACTCCCTCCTCAATGAAATGCACATATATTTGAATTTTTCATAAAGTTTCAATAAATTTGCAAAGACCCCTGATGCTCAAAACACATACACTTGTTCCAGAAGAATTTTGCATGAATTCTGCCCACCTTCCCCAAACAAAGGCAGCCATGGTCCTGCATTTGAGTGTTGGCACAGTCCAACAACATCTGGAGAATTACAAGGTTAAGGACACTTGGGCTGCTCCACCACAGAGGGACACATGTTTGGTGAGAAATGTTGGTAGGGAAAAAGTCTAGGACTCTTGCCTCTACTGAAATCATTACTAAGGAAACTCTCCTTGGTGGTCTGAATCCATGTTCTGCTACTGCCACCAGCAATGTATTCATCATAGACTCCTCTACTACAAATATGGAATGGTTCTCAACTGACATAAAGGAGAGGCATAGTATCAGAATCACTTAGGAGGCTTTTATTAAAGTACACATATCCCACTTCGCTCTTCTGTGAGACAGAGAAATTCAAGGAAGGGGGGATGCTGTATTGAAAGAAGTGACTTTCTGTGGCTAAGGGAGCCTATGCTACTTCTCCAAATGGATGAGTGTTGATAACTCAGATAATTTCATAAACTTATTAAGAAAATTACTGGAATTTTATATACTCAAAGCATCATTCTAAGCTCTTTATTTGTATAATCATGGTTAATATCATAGCAATCCTATGGCATAAATAAAATTGCTGCCTGTAATTTGCAAATGAGGTAACAGAAGATCAAAGTTCACACAGCATATGGCAAACCCAGACCATCTGACTCCATACAGTGTGCCTGGAATCTCCCTATGCCTTGCATCCTTCAGTGCCTGTGACACCCCCACCCTCATCCTCAGTCAGGTGGGAACCACATGACAGGACTCTAGCTGGGAAGGCAGCAAAGAATCCATCTGTTCCCAAGAAGCAGCCCCATCTTCTGAATTCTCCAATTATCTCTCACCCTCCCTGCCCCCTCTGCCCCTTTCTCTAACTTTGACCATGATTAGAAAACACAGATCCTCATTAAAGTCTATCCCTCTATCCTATTGGCACAAATTAAAACTAGCAGTGGCCCATGCAGTGAACTCAGTGGGATCCCAGCTAATCATTTTTGTAAATTGAAAAATAGACATTTTCTTCATAAGCACCATCTGTACCTTCAGGATATGCTTGTTAACACTTTCTCTCCTGGGCCATGTTTCCCACCAAAAATAACCAGATGTAGAAGCCACAGAGATTCCCATCTATCTGGCCTCTGAGAAGACTTTTCTAAAGGTCTCAGGCCGTCAGCAGCTTATCTGGCCATTATCTCAAATTAGTAAATCCTATAAGACATGTGCTACTATTTCCGTAGTATAGATGAGACTACAGAGCTCAGATACTTGGAAGGCATATCCCCATTCACTGAGCTAAATAGAGTTTTTAAATGTGCTGTATGTAACAAGCATTATATAAATTCTTCAGATTTGAAAGTGAGCAAAGCCATGAAAACTGAGTCAATCCTACAATCCCTAGGGATTTAGCCTCTGGAAAATTCAGCAGGAGCTTCCAACAGTGAACCTGAGAGAACAGGAAGATCACCTAGAAGTCTGAATCCCTCCCCAGCAGCTTTGCCATGGCTTTGAGTTCTAACTATTCCATCATCAACGTTTACCTCGTCTTCAAAACAGGAGCAAAAACAATTGGTTAGATTTTAAATCAATGGATTCAGCAACCCCTTTTCTGAGATATATTGTATGAAGTGAATAATGCTAAAAAAAATGATGATGATGACGATGATGATGATTTCAGCTACGATTTTTGGAGTACCTACTGCATACCAAGTATACACAAGGTATTTCACATTCACTATCTCATTGAATGCTGTGACATTCCTGCAATATAATCATCATAATTTTACAGATGAGGAAAACAATGCTTAAGAGTGACAAGTCCTATGTCCAGTTTCACACAGTAAGTTGTAACATACCATGGTCAAACCCAAAGACTGTCAGACTACAAAGCTTCCTTGGAATTTCCTTCCACGGTTGGGAGCTCCTCACAGAGACAGTCATGTGGCTATTACCCTTCCCCTTCTGCCCAAACCAGGGCAAGTTTCAATGATGCCCACAGTATATTCAAAGAGCTGCCCATTTTCAGCACAGGTAGATTCTCTGCCTAAGGGCCCTCTCTGCAGCCAGGCTCTTGCTATGGAATCCACCTCTCCAGAGTCAATCTTTAGTCATGGAGGGACAGGAATCAATGGATGAGTACCTCAGTAGCCCTGCCCCTGGTGAGACAATACTAAACTGCATTTTGTGGCATTTTTCAGAGGATCTCCTGAGAGACTGCACCCTTGATGGTAACCTGCTCATTAATGAGTCTTTTTCTGAAACCTTTGCCCCCCCCCCTCATTTATTCCTATGATCATCACCTAAATAAGACAGGATGGGGGACAATAATAGACACCTGTCAGAATGGCTATCATCAATAAATCAACAAACAATAAGTGTTGGTGAGGACATGGGGAAAACAGAACCCTCATGCTCTGTTGGTGGGAATGCAGATTGATGCAGCCACTATGGAAAACAGTATGGAGCTTCCTCAAAAATTTAAAAATGGAACTGCCTTATGGCCCAGCAATTCCATTCTTGGGTATATATCCAAAGAAATCCAAAATACTAATTTGAAAGAATTTATGCACCCCTATGTTTGTTAATCGTTATTTAAAATAGCCAAGATATGGAAACAACTCAGGTGCCCATCAATGAACTAAAGGATAAGAAAGCTATGCTACATTCACACAATGGGATACTAGTCAGTCATAAAAAATAATAAAATATTACTATTTGCTACAGTATTGAAGAACCTAGAGGGTATTATGCAAAGTGAACTATGTCAATCAGAGAAAGATAAATATCATATGATTTCACTAATATATATGGAATCTAAAGAACAAAATAAATGAATAAACATAATAGAAAAAGTCTCATAGACACAGAGAACAGACCGATGCTTGCCAGAGGAGAGAGTGTTTGGGAGATTAGCTAAAAAGATGAAGGGATTAATAAATACAAGTTGATAGTTACAGAATAGTCATTATGATGTAAGTTCAAGATAGGGAATATTGTCAATATTTTTTGTCATAACTGTATGGTGCTAGGTAAATACTGGAAATATTGGGAGGAACACTGTGTAAAGCATGTGATTGTCTAAACACCATCATATACACCTGAAACCAATGCAAAATTATACTGAATGTAAAAAAAAAATAAATAAAAGAAAGGAAAAAAAGATAGGGTGGGAAAGATTCCTGATTAAGGACACGGCCATTTCTCCTCGAAAAAATTAGGAGAAGAGTTCTTGTAACTAGCACATATTAAATTTCTTATGTCCTTATTACATATTGACGTCGGTTGATTAAACACCCAAACGTCAATCTAGCTGCTGATGACACAGAGCTTAGAGCTGTCAGCCTATTTCTGAAAGACATGTCAGAGCCAGGGCCTGTCCGAGGGACGTTTACAGTCTGCAGGGAGAACAGGGTGACTCTCATGCTACAATCAGAGGATAAAAGAAGACAGTGCATAATCAGGGGTTAGTTTGAGAGACAGCTGCTCTGCGAGCTTTTAGGACCTCAGAGACAGTGAGGAGGGGCAGAGCACTAAATAATGCAGGTCTCTCCAGATGTGCCAGGGGTGGGTTCCCAGTGTTGTGTAATTTACAAGATGTAAATTGCCTCTGATCTTCAGTTTCCATCAACTCCAGTCACAGCAAGTTAAGCTCAGCATACAGATGCCTAGGGTACTAGGAGAAGATTAATGAAGCACACTAGCAAAGGGTTTCAAATACACTTGGGGCTCAAATCCTCCTTCCCCAGGAGGTGGCTGGAGCTCCAGTACAGGCAGGAAGCATCTCCCTCAATGCAGCCTTAAGGGACAAAGTCACACCACACACACACACACACACACACACACACAGCTGTGTGCAGAGCTAAAAACCAGGCGAATCCTAAAGGTTGGTTATTCTAGATTTCCCAGTTGAATTACATTTTGTCTTTCACAAATTCCTGTAAATGAAATTTATACTGAAAGCACAATAATAAACCAATGGGGAAACACATTTGCTCAAAGTCCCGTGGGCCATGAAATGACTGTGATTCTGGCTCTATGGGCCACAGGATTGGGCAGTGCCAGCTATTTAGGCCGGAGTCTGATGTGTAAAGTATCCAGGTTAGTTTTGATCCAGAGTTCATCAGGTTACCTCTAGTAAGATTCAAGTACAAAGTGGAATATCCTTACAAACTTACAATAATTTTATCAACAAAATGTCCATTTCTTGAGTGAGGAGATACACACCCAGAATGGCCAAACAGCGCAGAAGAGCTATCCAAGATTTTAGGTAGGTCTAGCCTGGAACCCTTGCTTCTAACCACTCTTCTAATCTAATAAAAGAATAATATGCAAGTTAACCATCACTCTGAGACACCTAAGCCATGCCCACCAGCCAAGCCATGCCCATCAGCCAATCAGAGCGGCTGTATGCAAATTAACCCAGCCAAGATGGCGGCCAGCAGCCAGGGAGCTAGAGCAAACAGAAGGCTTCCATTGCACCAACAATGGAGTTGAAACTGCTTGCCTAGGCCAGCCGGGCCTCTGCTCAAGGCAACAATGTTTCAATTATAGAAGCCATGGAGCTGAAGCAAACAGGAGGCTTCGTTGCCTGACTAGGCCTCCGCTCAAGGCAACAAAGTTTCAATTGTAGAAGATAAATAAACCCCAGAAACCTGATTTCAGCCAGCCTTGCTGGGACCTTGGGTCAATGGGAGCTGTGGGCAGCCTGAAAATGGCCCTCAGACCCTCACCCAGGCTGGCCACACCCACATGGGGTGAGAGTCCCCACTGGGGAGCTTGGCCAGCCTGCAAACAGCCATCAGCCCCTCATCCAGGCTGGCCAGGCACGCCAGCAGGTGGACATCCCCCAAGGGGTCTCAGACTGTGAGAGGGCACAAGCCATGCTGAGGGACCCCCCCGAGTGCACAAATTTTTGTGCACCAGGCCCCTAGTCTATTCATATTTGGCAAATAAACATCATTGGACATCTGTGCACATATGTCTTTGTGTGGGTATAAACAGGTATGTTGTGTGTAAAATGCATTCTACATGCGCATATAATTCATGTGATTATCTAATACATTTGACTGATAAGTAAGTTATGTTTTCCAACTGGTAAACCAACAAACTTGGTTTTCAAGTGCTTTGTCCAATGCATGGGACATGGTTGGCTTGCTTTAGGTTTGAGAAGTTAATGAATGAAAAACTTAAAGTTATGCTATTTTAAAGGCCTTTCTATTTTCACTAACCAAAATGCCATCTCTTATTCAAAGTGATGTGATCCATGAGCAGATGTGTGTGAGCTTCTCCTGTGGTGTTTTGTTTTTGTTTTCGTTGGTTGCAATTGGCACAGGGTAGCTCATGCAACATTTCCATCCAGCCACTGAACAAGTGAAAGGGAATAATGTTTCATAAAATTAATGAGGCTTTATTTGTGGGTTCACCGACTTTTCTGCCATAGACATCAGTTCTTATAAGAATGTTCATTTATTTTGGATTACCTTTTTTTTTTAAAAGTAATTTCACATAGATTTTTTCCACAATAGTTGCATAAAGTTGGCAGGGAATTACAATGCCCACATACAGCAGAGAAAACTGAGAGTCAGAGGATCCACAATTCTTCTGAGTGCTATTGAGCTAGTAATGGAGTCAGGACTTCAAATATGTGTGTGTGTAATGGGGATACAAACACACACATGTGCCAGCCAGATAATGCATTTACTAAACACTCACAAAGTAGCAATGTGTAGAGATGCATGAGTTATGGGCTTTGCACTCAAATTAAAGATAAAAATATGTAAACAACAAATTTTCAGAGTCAAGGGTATCACAATAGAAATGCAAATAAAGTATAACATCATCAGGGCTATTTCAAGTAGCCCTGGAGGAGAACCTGGAGAGGCAGAGGAACTCAGGAGAAGATTATATGCAAAGAGATCCACATGAGGACAGTGAGGAGCTGTGGAGGCTGTGGGCACTGCAGCATGGCTAAGGATCCAGAGTAGAAGACAGGATTGGGGAGGAGTAAGGTTGGGAGGGAAGAGGCAGCAGGGTTACTAGCATCCCTTCAAGGCAGGCCAGAGTGTGGACTTTATTTTATAGCATTGAAGAGGGATCACAATATGCAAGTGAAATGGAAACAATAATTTCTGTGAAGAGTAGAGAAGGAATTGAAACAAGTTGATAGGGATGTCCTGGGTGAGAAAGTACGCCTCCTCTGTAAAGCCTCCCATGGTTCCCCTGGGGAGTGAGGGTAGCAGCTTTTCCTCTGTGATCACCTTGCCTCCCCATGAGCCTCTAAAAGCACTCAGTATATTGTGGTTTCTGCTGCCTGTTATCTGTATATCTGTACTGTCTCACAATGTCTTCCCTCTTCCTCTACCTCATACAAATCACACTCAACAACTGGAGACAGTCACTATCATTTCCTGTGTTAATCTTTATAGCCAATGGGCATATTCATTGGCTCACAGTAGGTGCTCAAATAAAGGTATATTGAGTTTCATTCAATGGAATCCATAGAAAGAAAGACAACATGGATTAAAATATTGACCACTTTTAGGTAGAATGGAAGTAGTCAAGAAATTTCATGTCTGATGACCATTATTTTCTCAGTGTGACAGGGAGAAAAATCACCTATTGTGAAGGAGAGAGTATAAATTATGTTGATTTCTTAAGGAGATCAGTCAAGGTTTGGCCTTGGAGGAGGCAAAAAAAAATCTAAAGTGAAATGATGGGGCTTGATGGAGGGGGAAGGTCTTTAAAATTTCACTACATATCCAGATGAAAATAGAATGTATTGTTGTGGAATAAAGCATTTAGGTTTGGTTATATGACTTACTTCACCAGAAAAAAATAAAAAAAGATGTTTTAATGAACTCCGGCTGGAAATCTACCAGGTACTTGGGTTCAAATGGTCAAAAGAACTGAGGATGCCAAAGAAAGAGTGAAATATCCAAGGTGAGCAGGGCACAGAAGCAAGAAAATGAGACTTGAGATACTCCACTGATACATTTTAAGGGATGGACTATAACAAAAGAGGGTAAAAGCCAAGTTCTACAGATAAAGTAGACTTTTAAGACCATTGAAAAAGCAGAAACATGGGAACAAAACCAACCTTGACTTTAATTCCAGCTCCACCACACATAGTAGCTATGGTCTGGCTTGAATTTACTAACCACTCAGAACCTTGCTTTGCACTCTTGGAAATAGGTATTTTCACATGGTTTGGAAACTGAGAGCTTTGCTGCATTTTCAGCCCGGAGCTCAGAACCAAAGTATCCTACAAGCTAAGTTCATGGAACCACCAGGAGTTAGGATCAGCCACTTCCAGGCAGAAGTGCCACTAATAGAACTGACAGGCACTGGAAAGCCCAGCACCTGGTGTTGCTGGAAGGAAGGATATCCAAATACTAGTGAGGAGGCTACCCTCTCCCACAGTTACCCTGCTTGCACATCAGACCCTCTCTCCACCCTTCGCCACCCTGAAATGGTGACTCTGTGAATCCCAACAGCAGCACCACTTGCTCTCTCCCTTCTGGTTGGTTTCAGCTATTATAAGACATCAGCAGGAAACTGAAGGGCAGAGGAGAAGCCAAGGTACTTACCTCTGGGCTGGCTTCCTATCAGGTCACTAGTTGCCTATGGCAGTGTTTTCGAGACCAGGGCCTCTGGCAGGCAAATGCTCTCATATTACAACCCTCTTTATCCATGTCCCTGCTAAGTATGGAGGGTCTAAAATGATATTTAATCTTTTTTTTTTATCAGTTGACTATCTTGCATATTCTTAACATCATCATTTTGAACATCATTTCTTGCTACTCAAGACACAAAAGCCATATAAATGCAATGGACATGTTTTATCAGTTGTTTCAGTATGTGTGTATGTGTGTATGTGGGGGGGGGGTGTCTGTTTATTGTTATATATCCTGTTGAACTAAATCATGAACTTGCCAAGACTTTCTCTCCATCGTAAGATGGAAATGCAGCTAAAAACAAAGGTCAAACTACTGAACTCAAACCTCTGTGTCCTTAGATTCTAGTTAATTGAAGTGGAGAAGAATACTCATGCTGAGAAAGCAAAATAAAGCCTTTCCCATGGAGGTTCTTCCCAACATACAAACAATGACTGGGAAAAGCCGCCTACAGGACCTGGAGCACTTATCAAGCACTAAGTTTTTTCTTGACTCTGAGAGACAGTTTAGAAAAGAAGAAAAATCCCTGAGCTCCTGAGTTGCTGTTGATGCCATTAGGAGGAACTTTCACACAATCAGCGAAGCAAATGCATCCAGCATTGCCTGGATCGCCTTTGTTCACAGTGCACCTGGAGAACGTGGACCTAGCAAGCCCTTTGCCACTCACTTTGCAGTGGCTATAATCTGTGGTGCTGGGAGACACATAAAAAGCCTAAAAATAAAACCCGTTCACCACCAAGTATTCTTGCCTATTCACATTCTCACTGCTCTCTCCTTGTCCAGGATGACAATGCCAGAGCAGTCATTAATCAGTTATTAATAAAAAGCATTTTTTAAACCTTCATCATAAGTATCAAATATTCATCAGCTCTCCAGAGAGTCAGGTTCTTCCTTGTGAGCAGGCAGCAACTCAGATTTTGCTCAACTTTTTCTCAAGAGGTAAGAAATTATGATTACCTTTATTACTAGAGGCCCAGTGCATGAAACTTGTGCACAGGTGGGGGGTGTCCCTCAGCCTGGCCTGCACCCTCTCCAATCCGGAACCATTGGCTCCTAATCACTCACCTGCCTGCCTGCCTCATCAGCCCTAACTGCCTCTGCTTGTCGACCTGATTTCCCCCTAGCTGGTCCACTGCCAGGCTGATCTCCCCCCTACTGCTCCCCTGCTGGCCTGGTCACCCCCTAACTGTCCCCCTGCCAGCCTGGCTGCCCCCTAACTGCTCCCCTGCTGGCCTGGCTGCCCCCTAACTGTTCCCTGCCAGCCTGATCACCTCTAACTGCCTCTGTCTTGGCCGCCACCACCGTGGCTTTGTCCAGAAGGATGTCCCATCTAATTAGCATATTACCCTTTTATTAGTATAGATAACCACCTAGTGAGGTCATATTTCAAATTATAAAACGTATTTATGTGGAACAGGTGGGCCAAGATAGCTTCTAGGCATTTAAATCTACCCCTACCCAACCACACAGAAATCACATGAAAGAATGAGCAATGTACTTTAAAATAAATTACAATACCAGTGCTATGAACAAACTGCAAAGTTGCAGGACTTCTTAAGAGACAGACGGACAACAAGCAGAATTAAATCTCTGTTCAAGCAAACCTGAAGGATGAGACAGCCAGAGCACACAGAAGAAGGCTGCTACAGAGCCAGAGCCAATGTGGGGAACTCTGGATTCACACCCCCTAGAAGCAAGGAAAGGTAGGAGGAGCTGGAGCCTGAAACCCTTAAATATGATTTGGAGAACTCTCTAGAAGAGCTAAGCCTACCAGTGTTTCTGGTTTGACACAGCGGGGGGAAAGCACAGGGGTCCTCACCTTCATCAAGGTAAGGAGAGTGAGGCTGTAGGAGCAAGAAATTGCCCCTACTGGCTTCTAATGCCCTAATCCCCAGAGAGATGTCAGCAAGCCTTAGCAGTTGGGAAATAACTATCCTCCACCTTTGCAAGTCCCTCCTTCCCATGAAATGACAGAAGGCAGATCCTGTTGAACAAGTTCATCATCAACTCAAGGGCAAAGAGGGAATCACACAAATGTAGATGAGAAAACAACCAAGTTTGACAGTTACATGACAGGCAGTATTTCCAAACTTCACTAGCAGTTCTGATGCCCAAATGCCCGGAGAAATTAGCAAAGTTTATGTCTTTCGCATCTTATGGGAACACTTATTTCCTTTTTGAAAATACTTTTAGAAAATGCTTTTTGTTTCAGTAGTAAAAAAGTATGCATTCCTGAGCCTCCAAGTTGACACAACTTGATCTAAAATGGCATCAAAACCTATTAAAATGGAGATACTTGCCTTAATAGTTCATATTAATTATTATTACATTAGTACATATTCCTTGTACTTGTCCTGTATCATTTGACTGATTACTTCTCTATAAGATCTTTTGTAGGTATTGGCAACTATACATGTAAAAAATACTCACAAACAAAACATTTGTCCAAAGATTAGGGATGTTAACCTTTCATTTAAAGGTGGGATCAATTTTAAAAGGACAAAACGAATCAATAGAAATAATATAAATGACATTTTCCTTTCAAATAAGGTTTTTATTATAAGTGATCATTTGGCATCACTGCCTTGGATTGTGCAACTTTGAGTATTTTTAGTTAAGCACATAAGTCAACACAACACCACTGAGCAGCTGGAACTTTGTAATGGTAATTTACTGCTCACAAGGTGCATGGGATTCCAATACAAAGCAATATTTATTGGCTAAGTTTTGAGAATTCCTGACAGTCAAATGGATGTATGTTGGAGTGCACTGTGTGCAACTGTGACAATCAGGGTCATAGTGCTCAGGCTGAGAGGCAAATGTGTAGACAGGAAGAAAACTGGTTCCCAAGGAAGAGTCCAAAAGGAGTCTCTTAGACAGTCTAGTTCTACAGAAAAGGAAAAGCAGATGAAAAGTCTGACAATGGTCCTACCTGACTTGGCTCAGTGGATAGAGTGTTGGCCTGCAGACTGAAGTGTCCCCAGTTCGATTCCAATCAAGGGCATATGCCCGGTTTGCGAGCTCAATCCCCAATAGGGGGTGTGAAGGAGGCAGCCGACACATGATTCTCTCTCATCATTGATGTTTCTATCTTTCTCTCCCTCTTCCTTCCTCTCTGAGATCAATAAAAATATATTTTTAATTAAAAATAGAATCTGGCAGTGGAGTTAAGAGAGAATGAAAAAGGGACCCAGAAATTCCAGCTAGAAAAAAAACAAACAGGGAGAACAAAAAAAAAAAAAATCAACAAGTGAAAAAAAATCTGCTTATGCATAGGCGAAGCAGTATTTTTTAAAAAGATCATATGTAGACAATTTGGCATCTAAAAATGATGGTTCAGATAGAGGGATGCCAAGAAAGGGATAAAGGGGGGGAAGCAGAGGGGGGAAGATGATAGGATAGAGTTGAAATGAGATTAAATGGGTTAAAAAAAAGGCTGCAGATATACAAATTGATCCACCCAACACACTACTATATTTTAAAATATGTTTCACATAGCTACAAAACTCTAAAATATTTAAAACAAATCTTGGTAAAACTACAAAGAAAAATTGAAAAATCCATAACTGTTGCTGGAGAAGTTCATGCCATCTCCTTGTATTGGATAAAACAAATAAATAGGTAAAAGTAAATAAGGGTATCAAGGACTAAATAAGCAGTAACCTTGCAAATACAAAGTACCACCATGCAACATAAACTATATACTCTGCGAACAGAAAGAATACAAATATTCCTGCAGAAACACATGAAGCATATACTCATACAAGATGACTTTAAAAAAGAACCTAGTGATTTACAACCATATTCTTAATTAAAATACTGCAAGAGTAGACATTAAAAATAAATTAAACTACCAACAGGCTTGAAAAGTTTTACACTGCCATTGATTGATTGATTGATTAACTAATTTGCTTAAGTGACAAATATATTGCTCATGGTTCTGGAGGCTGGAGGTCTGAGATCAGGGTACTAGTTCGTTGGTTCCTGATAGCTAGTTGGTTCCTGATGAGGGTCATCTTCCTGGTTGTGGCTTTACATGGTGGAGTGAGAGAGATCATCTCTCTTCTGCCTCTTCATATAAGGACACTATCCAGTCCATGAGCATTCCGCCATCGAAACCTAATTACTCCCCAAAACCTCCCCCCAAAAGGCCGTTAGGGCTTCAATATATAAATGGGTGAGGTGGGGGACACAAACATTCATTCAGTGCATAGCAATAATCCAATACCTTCATCTTTCAGTGAAAGGCCCTCTTATGTTTCTTATTTATTCTTCTGTATGTATTTACCTCCTTTCATTCTCATTCTGCACTTTCATTTTTTTCATTTCTAATGGTCACTCATTCTTAGGTGTTTAAAGTATACTCTTGCATCTTAGGTTTCCTTGTAAAACATGTGGTCTTATTTTACATGCATGCAATAATACTATTATGCTTGACTGACTTTTGATTTTCACACTGTCATCATGTGCTGTTTTTATGGTCTATCATGTCAGTATGTTTCTCTCTGTTCCTTTGCCTCCAACTGCTGACTATCGTCTTATAGTGAGCACCCACTATAAGACGCACTTATCTAGATCGCCTCTCCATTCCTGTTATCAGAAACAATATTGTAGTGAATACTCTAGTGTGTACTTTTTTTATCAATACATAGGAGAATTTCCCTGAAACACATACCTAGGAAGGAAATTGCTGGATCGCATTGTATTTCTATTTCCAATTTGACTAACTCTTTAGAATGCCTGCACCAGTTTATATTCTCACAAGTGTACCTTTACACCGCCAAATAATTTGAGGAAAGCATCTTGTCTTATTCATCTTTCTATCTGTTATGTGTTTCTCAGCACCTATTATATAGTCCTAACTTAACACATTTTTTTACTTTTAGATTACAGCTTACACTCAATATTATTTTGTATTAATTTCAGGTGTACAGCATAATCCTAACTAATAAAAGCGAAATATTAAAATTAACCGTTTCTTCAGGACGCTTAAGACACGTCCACCAGCCAATCAGAGTGGCTGTATGCAAATTAACCTAGCCAAGATGGCGGAGGCCGCAGCCCCGGTGTGCGGCTTCTCCTGGGCTGCGGCCCCCGCCATCTTGGGAGCCTCCATCCTGGGAAGGCATCCCGTGCCCTGAGCTGGCTGATGCCTTCCCAGGCGCAAGCCTTGGGGGATGGGACCAGCCAGCCAACCCCAAGGCCCCCTCCTGGGAGGCCATGGGGTGTGGGGTGGCCACCGTCACCCCATCGGCTTCCCAGGCGGGGGCCTCGGGTGGCGGGACCAGCCGGCCGGCTGCCGAGGCCCCCTCCTGGGAGGCCATGGGGTGTGGGGTGGCCACCATCACCCCATCGGCTTCCCAGGTGGGGGCCTCGGGAGGCCGGCCTGAGGCCCCCTCCTGGGAGGCCATGGGGTGGCCAGCATCACCCTATCGCTTCCCAGGCTGATGGCCCGGAGGGTCAGTGGGAGCTATGGCCAGCCTGAAAACTGCCTTCAGACCCTCACCCAGGTTTGCCACACCCCCTGGGGTGAGGGTCTCCACTGGGGAGCTTGGCCAGCCCGCAAACAGACATTGGCCCCTCACCCAGGCTGGCCAGGCACATCAGCAGGTGGACATCCCCAGAGGGGTCCCAAACTGTGAGAGGGCACAGGCTGGGCTGAGGGATCCCCCACACCCAGTGCACAAATTTTTGTGCACCGGGCCCCTAGTGGTTACATAATTATGTACTTTACAAAGTGTTCCCCCTGATATTTCTAGTACCCACCTGGTGCCATACATAGTTATTATATTATTAGAGGCCTGGTGCATGAAATTTGTGCACTGGGGGGAAGGGTATCCCTCAGCTCAGCCTGTACCCTCTCCACTCTGGGATCCTTCGGGCTGATTGGGCCTAAACGGGCAGTCAGATATCCCTCTCACAATCAGGACTGCTGGCTCCCAACCGCTCACCTTCCTGCCTGCCTGATTGGCCCTAACCGCTTCTGCCTGCCAGCCTGATCACTCTTAACCACTCCCCACCTGCCTGATCAACACCTAACTGCTCCCCTGCTGGCCTAATTGCCCCCAACTACCCTTCCCTGCTGACCCAGTCACCCTCAACTGCCCTCTCTGACAGCCTGATTGCCTCCAACGGCCCTACCCTGCAGGCCATCTTGTGGCCATATGGGGCAGCCATCTTTGACCACATGGAGGCAGCCATCTTATGTGTCAGAGTGATGGTCAATTTGCATATTACCTCTTTATTATATAGGCATTATATAGGACTAGGGGCCTGGTGCACAAAAATTTGTGCACTCTGGGGGTGGGGGTCCCTCAGCCCAGCCTGTGCCCTCTGTAGTCTGGGACACCTTGGGGTGGGGGGGATGTACACCTGCTGGCATGCCTGGCCAGCCTGGGTGAGGGACTGAGGGCCATTTTCAGGCTGCCCACAGCCCCTTCAGGGTTCGTGCACTGAGGGGTGGGAGGGCTGGTGAGTGCAGGTCTGGACATTTCCCACTGGAGGGCCCACGATTGCACACGCCTGGTGGGCCCCCACCACTGAGGGGACACACCTGGTGCAGAGCTGGGTGGCGAGCCAGGGGTGAACGCTGGTGCAGGATCCCTCGGTGGGGCCCTGCTGCTGAACAAACACACCCGGGGTGGAACCAGGCAGCGGACTGGCTTCGGAGCCAGGCAGCTAACGCAGGATGGGCACTCCTGGATGCCCCAAGGAGGCCCCCGGGGGACAAAGCCAGGCAGCAGACCCAGGATAGGTGTTCCTGCATGCCCCGGGGAGGCCTCCAGGGGGCAGAGCCAGGCAGTGGACCCAGGATGGCTGCTCCTGCAAGCCCCATGGAGGACCCGCTCTCCCTCATGCCTGATGGAGGCCCCCCGGGGGGTGGAGCCAGGCAGTGGACCTGGGACAGGTGTTCCTGGATGCCCCAAGGAGGCCCCCAGGCCAGACCCCCCCACTGAGCTGACACACCTGGCACAGCTGTGCCGGCCATGCATGCTCCCAGTGCAGAGCCGCACTGCCAGCCTCCATCTTGGCTGGGTTAATTTGCATACAGCCACTCTGATTGGCTGGTGGGTGTGGCCGTGAGCAGAGGCTCAGCCAGCCTAGGCAGGCAGTTGCAACAGAAGCCTTTGGTTTGCTCTAGCTCCATAGCTGCTGGCCTCCATCTTGGTTGGGTTAATTTGCATACAGCCGCTCTGATTAGCTGGTGGGCGTGGCCGTGAGCAGAGGCTCAGCCAGCTTAGGCAGGCAATTGCAACAGAAGCCTTTGGTTTGCTCTAGCTCCATGGATGCTGCCCTCCATCTTGGCTGGGTTAATTTGCATACAGCCACTCTGATTGGCTGGAAGGCATGGCTTGGCTGGTGGGCATGGCTGGGAGCAGAGGCTCAGTCAGCCTAGGCAGGCAGTTGCAACAGAAACCTCTGGTTTGCTCTAGCTCCATGGCTGCCGGCCTCCATCTTGGCTGGGTTAATTTGCATACAGCCGCTCTGGTTGGCTGGGAGGCATAGCTTGGATGGTGGGTGTGCCTTAGGTGTTTTGGGTAATGGTCAATTTGCATATTACTCTTTTATTATATTAGATTGACTATATTCCCTATGCTGTAATTTACATTCCTGGGACTAGTTACCAATTTGTACTTCTTAATCCCTTCACCTTTTCACCCAGTCCCCCAAGGCCCTCCCCTCTAGCTACCATCAAGCTGATATCTTTATTCATGAGTGTGTTTCAATTTTTCTCTTTGTGCATTCTGTTTAGATTCCACATATAAGTGAAGTATTATGGTATTAGTCTTTCTCTGCCTGGCTTATTTCACTTAGCACAATACTCTCTAGTCTATCCATGCTGTCTCAAATGTTAAGATTTCATTTTTTATGACTTAGTAATATTCCTTTGTATATATGTACCACAGCTTTATATATATATATATATATATATATATATATATATATATATATATATATATGAATGATTGATCTTTTACAGCGAGGAAGGGAGAGGGACAGAGAGCCAGAAACATCGATGGGAGAGAAACATTGATCAGCTGCCTCCTGCACACCCCACTGGGGATGTGCCCACAACCAAGATACATGCCATTGGCCAGAATTGAACCCGGGACCCCTTAGTCTGCAGGCTGACACTCCATCCACCAAAGCCAAACTGGCCAGGGCAACCACAGCTTTTTTATCCACTGTTTTGACAAAGATAAGCTGAATCATTACTGTGTGTATCATTAAATCTGCCATATTTTAAATAATTATCTTTTTGTGTATACTGTTTCCAATAGACATTTAGCCTCATGAAGGAAAGGAATTATATTTTGCTATTCCCTTTAATCAAAGTACTAATCAATATAGCCCTCAAAGATTAAGTGCTCAATACATGACATTGAATGTAATTCTTATTTGCTTCGAAACATTGCAAGCTTTTTATCTGAAAACTCCAATTTTTAACAGCTTGGGAATATGTTCTGTTGTTAGATTTATTTGGTTTGCTTATTTCTGCTCCATTTGTTCTGGTTTCCTCTCTAGAAAACCCTGTTGTTCTTCAGCTGGCTCTCTGCTCTTTGCCCTCTTATCTATTTTTTCCACTCTCTCCATATTCATTCCATGACCTTTTACTCCACATTCTGATTTGTATTGTACAGCACTGATTTAATTCTATGTTGTGGAAGTTCTGTAATTTATTGTCTTCTATGATAATTATAATTCTATCCTTTTTTTCTAAGGCTCTGTTTAGCTTTTTTTATTTAATTTTTTGGTTTATTGGTCATTGTACCTCCATAGCGCACACTGCTTAAGAGCACTTACTATAGAAATAATCTAGTTTGGTGGTAGAGAGACCAGGGATGTGTGACTTTTTGCAAATAATTCACTCTGAATTTCAGTTATCGCATCTGCAAAATGAAACATCACAGAGTTGTTATGAGGATTGAATGTAACAAAATATAAAAAGCCCTTGGAGCAGGAAGGGACATGCCTTCCCCCACAACTGATGCTTCCTTCCAGGTAGAGCATTTCATAGAATACAGAAACTAATTACTAAAACTCTGCAGCGCACACAAATATATTTTTTGCCGATTTGACCCCAAAAAAGTATACTTGTGTTTCATTCCCACAGAATGGCTATTGTTGTGTTGGCTACTGTCATTTTTTTTTATTTGACAATCAAAGAGGAAAGAGGTTGGTGTCCGTGACTAAACAGTCAAGTATTGCATGTTTTAAAAATTCTTGTAGCACACCAGTTGAAAATCAGTGTGGTAGAGGAATATTTCTCTCCCTTTCTTCCCCATCTCTCCGCCTCCCTTTAATTTACTGGAGGGTTGGTATGAAAGCAATCCTTAGCCTCTTTCTTCCTTTGGACTCTCCCTACCTACTTGGACAGCATGGCATGCACTCTGAAAAAGAATTTCCTTCCACTTTTTCACTGTTTCACTTTTTTAAATCAGTGGTTCAAACTCAGATGAAAAAGAGATGTGCTTTTTTATTGGGCTACCCTAAAGATCCCAATATCTGATTTATTAGACTGGGCATCTTGAGGAAAAGAAGACCTTGGAATGAATTTTGGGCGATCACAATCACATCTGGAGTTTGAGGCTGATGGCACAGCCAGAGCATGGAACTGTCATCCTGGGAGGTGCTGCGCTGGGCAATGGCCATGTGGGCTTTCCCATTTGTGTTTGCTTATTTTTATTTTTTTAGTGATAGCTATGTATTGACTGCTTCTAAGAGGAAACTAAGATTTCCAAAATTAAAAGAAACCATTTATTGTTTTGTGTGAACACAATCCTGCTGACAATTCCAAGATCCAATACCTGTTGTCTTTAGTGCTGTCCTTTACAGTTCTTGCTGACTTTTGAATAACAATGGTTAAAGATGGTATCTCTTATAGCACACATCGCTTTCCTATCCTTTGGACCTGCCTAATTTACAATAGAGAGAATTTCACTGAGCTTGAACTAATAGTCGCTGATGCTTCCCACCTTGCTAAATTGCTGGGGAATAGCTTAACCCACGAAGAATGTCAGATGTTTGATGGAAAGCCTCAGTAAACTTGGCTTTCATGTACTTTATCAAATTAGAAGATTTTAGAAAATTGTTTTAAATGTATTGAACTTATTCTCTATTGTATGGCATTGATACAGTTAGATATAGTTTGCTATCATAAATCCTGCTGAATAATCAATTACGAGATATCTTGATTTTTAATTACTTTATTAGAATGCATCCCTAGATGTTGAACTGGTATCAAAGGGTTACATTTTAAGTATAAATTGTACCCTAAAAAGTGTTTTCTAACCCATTGTATGGTATGAGAAAGTCCATTTCTTTGCACCCATATTTATTCCTACTTCTACATATCTTCATATATATATTTCTGTCTACATATATAGCTAAGGATTTGATTAGTGTTCTTTGAAACTTGTTCCCTAGGATGCTCCAGGAGAGAAGGTTTTATAATACCACTGCATATAAGAGGGGGAACACAGAAGTGACTTTTTCTATAATTCTTCAGTTACTGTAAGACGTAGATAGCACACAGATACAATGACCCCTGAACTCACACTTAATTCAGTGCCACAAATTCCAGTCTATTAAACATCCTAAGATTGGACATGGAAAAGAACAATCAGTTCCAATTTCCTCCCTTGGTTCAATTCTTTATTTTTGAGAATTATACAATATTCTTTTTGCTACTCAAGTCAATCACCTTATATTCTCACTCCTGCCTGTCAACATCCAGCCAATTTTTCTGAGGACATGAGCCATTCATCTAGCAAAAAATCTATTGGGCTGACCATACAACTAGCACTTTGCAAGGTTTGGGAAATAAAGAGATACTCAATTATACAAAATGTAGAGATTTCTCTCCTTCAATCATCCTCTAGCATTTATTACCTGGCTACTCTTTAAACTTTAAAACATACAAGCTGTGGTAGGTAGATTAGTTTTCCCAGGAAACCAACTCCAAAATGGAGATTTGCCTTCATGTGCTTATTGGTTAGGGCTCTTAAGAACAGCAAATGTAACCAAGTTGGGAAAGCCAAACTGGGCACAGAGAAATATTAAAGAGAGATGTATTGTAACACAGGCTCTAGCTAGTCCCATGAGGAGCTCTGTAGCTAGAGTGGCCCTTCAGAGATGACCCCAGTCTGGGCCTTTGCATTTTCCCATTGACCAGTCATTGGATGTGCATTATCCCTGGGGAGAGGAAGCAACCTTGGGTAAGACCTCAGGCCAAGGGAAATGTCTGGGGAATACTCATATGTGAGCAATCAAAGGGCATTACTTTTGAGGAATGATACTTGGGTCAAAAAGCAACAGAATCTGGGAGGCATACTACAGCATTCACTATACCTACTATACTTGCATTAAAGAGCTGGGTTCTCATTATTGTGTTCATATCAAGCACTTGCTTTTACATAAGTCGTTCATCTCTAAATAGATTGTAAACTTCTGGAAATCAGGAAGGGCATGTAAAACCTTTTATATTTACCCATGGAGTCAGCATAATGCTTTGTAAGTATTAAGTGTTCAATAACACATGCCATTTAAGTTTTTAAAAATCCCATCTCTTCCTTTTATAATACACTGTGGTCCCTATATTTGCTTTCTCACTTATAGCCACTATCTTAGCCTAAGCATTCATCATTCATTGTGTGGAGCTTTGCTTAAAATTTATAAGCAATTCTTACATTTTACTACTTCAATAAAACCTCTCAGGTTTAGCAGGAAGATGGTAGAATGTGTCCTTAGAGTTAATCAGCATGGGTGCTAAACTTGGAACCCAGTGTGTTAGAATGGAGTCATGCACAGTACTAATATTCAGTATCTTCTTTAATATAACTCGCATGTTTACTGGGCACAGACTTATGCATATGATGGCAGGAACTGTCTCTGCCTAACCTACTTTGCCTAGCAGCAAGTCCAAGTACATGGACTTCTAGTCAAATATTTTACACTAGAGGCCCGGTGCACAAAATTCATGCACTGGGCGGGGGGAGGGGATATCCCTCAGCTCAGCCTGTACCCTCTCCAATTTGCAACCCCTTGGGGGATGTCTGACTGCTGGTTTAGGTCCAATCTCTTAACTGCCCTGTCCTGGCCGCCCCTAACTGCCCTATCTTCCCCTTAGAGACCGGATCAAACCAGTAGTCGGACATCCCTCTCACAATCCAGGACTGCTGGCTCCCAACTGCTTGCTTGCCTGCCTGCCTAATCACCCCCTAACCACTCCCATGCCAGCCTGATCAATACCTAACTGTTCCCCTGCCAGCCTGATCGCCCCTAACTGCCCTCCCCTGCTGGCCCAGTTACCCCTAACTGTCCTCCCCTGCCAGCCTGGTTGCGTTGCCTCCAACTGCCCTCCCCCACAGGCCTGGTCGCCTCCAACTGCCCTCCCCTGTCACCCATTTTGTGGTGGCCATCTTGTGACCACACGGGGGAGGGGCTTCTTTGACCACATGGGGGCGGCCATCTTGTGCAAGGTCATTATGGTCAATTTGCATATTACCTCTTTATTATATAGGATGATGCTTCACATGGAGTCTCAAGGTAAAAGCTGAGAGAGACTGGGTGAAGTTTCAGCAGGAGGCATTTGTGGCAACAGCCAGACAAGGATTTTGGTCCCAACTCTTATCAAGAGGTATTGTCTTTAGGGACCAGCCCTACTGCTTTTTCTAAAAGCATTTTCTCAATGAAATTACAGTTCTTCTTCAGCAATGGAATCCCAACTTCTGCTTCTTGGTTTACGTTTTCTCTCAAAAAATAAGAAGATGTGAGGCATCTGTCAGTAGGAAAGAGGAAACATAGAAGTGAAGGTGGATACACTGCCATTCATGGAGGGATGCAAGTGATGGTGTACATGGGACCGCTATATGCCCCAACTTGACCTATTTGTTGAAATTCCAAATTGTGTCCTGTTCTCCCCAACCCCCATACTTAAATTTTTGGAGACCTGGCATAGGAATTTTCCATCCTGTTTCATCAGGGTATATGGTTAAGTTCATTTTATTTATGTTCCCATCTTTCTCAGATTCTCATTGATTCTTCCTCCCTCCATTCTCTCCATCTTAAATGGTTAGACACCATTTTTTTTCTGAGTGTCATTGAAACCAGACATGGTACCATCTGCTTTATATTCAGCATCTCAGTGTATCTAATCCTTATAATACCTGTTCTTATCCATGATTATCCTTATTGTTCAGTAACTGAGATTTGTCCTTTCTTGTCAAAGGTCACATTGCTATCAGGTGAAAGAGCTGAAAGTATGGGATAGTCCCAACACTCCATGCTGATTGTTCACTAACACCTGGAGGAAAGGCTTCTCATTTGGGGGATAAAAACCAAATAAATAAAACCTATTTCCAGTCTTATTTCTGATCCAGAGACCTGCTCTTGGTCAAGCCACTCTAACAACTGGCAGCCACCAGGGCAGAAGCCAGCTAAGAGCATCTCCTTAGATGGGCAGGTGAGCAAAGGAGAGCCCAGTCAGGAACAAGGCAATAAAATACCAATGTGGGACTCCCTTATACCTCACACATGTCCCATCACAGCTACCTGTCCCAGACAATGCTGACTGCTTCAAAGTATCACATGTGTGTGACCACTCGCACACAAAACTCTGTGAAATAGGAAGTCATCAATAAACATGAGTATGAGATGGAATAAAATGTATCTGAAGAAATATATACCGTGTTAATTTTGCACAGACAGCAAGGTATTCTGTAGACCTTCTTGCATGAGGCAGTGACACACCACTGCATTATTAATGCTTTGGAAAAATTTATTTATTCTATTCCATTAGTGTACTTTAACAAACATTGCTTTGGGACAGTATGCCTGCCAATTTATGTTTATGAGACTGTCAACATAATTTACATGCAGACAAAAATATGATATGATATTGCCAATGCAGAATCGGCTTGTCAAATGATATTGTCATGAAAAAATGAAACAGTACCCCAGCTGAGGAGCTGAGCATATTCATCACTGTTGGCTGCTCCGAATTGGAGGTGACACGCTGAAACACATTTAATGCCTTTTTTTCATGCATCAAATGAATAAAAAGTGAATGAATGAGGTGCTTTTGACTGCCATATACCGTGCAAAAGCAAATAGATTTCTTATTTCCCAAGAAAAAAAAAGAATAACAATAATAATACATAGGATTTGCAAAATAGGGGAAGAATTATGTTCATCTGGAAAACTCCAGATGCTACAAAAGTCACAGATGGTCGGAAGTGTTCCACCAATGTGGTGAGTGAGGCCATAGTGGAAGGAGATCATGCCAATTTAGGGCTCCTGACCCACCAGGGGGAAGGGCCAGGCAGGAGAACAGTAGTAGGCATTTTGCCCAAGAAGTTATGTCAAACAGTACAAGAGATTTTAGTAAGTCAGCCTGGAAGTGAAGAATTAGAATGTACTTTTTCTGCACTTTAAAACTACAACCCCAAGGCCAAGGTGTCTGGACATGGGGTAAGTCCCAGTCCTAGTTCAATTGGATGTATTGGAGCTTCAAGGGTATCTGTGTAAATACCTCTGGCAAAGGTTTCCTAATTCTCCTTGTGGTTTGTGAGTTTAAAGGATTTCACCTGCCAAAGAACACCCAGGCCTTTGCCAGTCTAGTCGGCGTCGCTGTCCAGGAGCTGCCTTCACCCACTGAGGAAGGACCCTCCATGCTGGAGGGCAAGGTGATGCAGGCATCCCCGTGGCCTGTGTGAGCCTGCCTGCCTGGTAGAAGAGAAGTGAGCACTCTTGTCCTCATGGTGGTCCCTCTATCCCATTGGAATCCATAAAGTCTGCTAATGTAGCTCTGGTACATTTTCCTGTGGTTAGAACAGCAGCCTTAGACCTCATGTTTTCAAAAAGAGATTTTTAAAAAGTCCTGGTCAGAAGCTAAGGAATGCAGCTCACATTCACAATCTGCAGGCTGTTGGGTCGGCAGCATATTGAGGACACTGAGTTCTCCCCTGAAACCTCACCTCACCAAACTGAAACATGACAATCACAGAGGAGATCAGGGAAGACTTTGGGAAGCAGAAGGGAAAATCCCCAGGGCTCCATTCTGAAGCCAGACCCTGCATGTACTCTCTGAGGTGCTCCTCATTCTCTGAGCTGCTTCTACTCTCTGAGCTGCTCCTCACTCTCTGAGCTGATCCTCACTCTCTGAGCTGTTCTGCAGTGTCCTCATCTATCAACTGGGAATAATATTAACCTCACAGCTTTGTTGTGAGGATTAAATGGGAAACTGTTAAGCCACATAAGCTGACAGCCATTTCTGATGGACAAAGAAGATAATGTCATATGATTCAACAACCACAATCCCACACAAGTAATATATGCTTATCTGATGTTAGTTAAATAAATATAGCAGGTTAAAAGTTGGAGACACTACACAAAAGAAGTAGCATATCATTATTTTTACTACCACTAGTAGTACTATTCGTATTACTACCCTAAACACTATTCTCCATCTATGATATTTAAAACGAAATCTATGAAATAGGACATTCCAAATATGTCAGTATCATGATGAAACACATGCTCATCTACCTTAAAATGGATTCAAATTCCTGTGGCATATTGGGCCATTTATTCTAATGCACCATGAAAACATCAATCCTATCAGAAAATGTTATTTCTGAAACTGACCTCTCATCCAAGACCCTGAAAACTTGGTTTAAGCTAACGTCTCTCCTAAGGCAGCAAAAAAAACTAGTTATTTCCCATTTTACACCCTTATTGGCAACACTGTCAAAACAGCAGCTGGCTTCTGCAGTTCACATCAGAATGCCAGTGAATGCCCTAATTAATGGCTGGGCAGAAGAAATAACAGGAGAGTATGGGTGGCCAACACACCGAGAGGAGTGAAGGGACAGCCATAGCTTCTGAGAGCTCCCAAGCCCAGATGCACACACAGTTCATTAGGAAAGGGGGACGAGAAAAAGGGCAGGGAATGAAGAAGAAAAGTGGCATAAGAAAGAGATACTCAGACAGCAGGTAGTAGAAGGAACAGCGAGCATGTAATGGATAAAAATTGCTGCAGGAAAGCAGGACGATGCATCATCCTGAATGCCCAAACCTGCTGGGTCCGAGAGAGGCAAGTGTGGGCATTAGGCACCAATTGGAGTGAATTATGTGACACTTTTTCTCTGGCCAGAAAAAAATATCTTCCTGACCCCAGCTGGGGGTCAGATGGTGCCCTGGAGAATGAAGATGAATGGCCTGTGTTGTTTCCTCTAACTCCAATCACATAGGACAAAGGGATCAAATGAGGAGTATAGAATCATCTCATCATTATCCACAAAACTGGCTTAATTCTGAGCTGTTGCATCCTCCTTTGCTCTGGGAACATTCATGTCACCACAGAGAAGTCCTTTTTCCATGCAGTCATGCCATACTCTACCTTGAAATATATTTATGAGATTGTATTCCCAGTGTAAGTAAAGTGGCCAGAGGGAGGGTTGCTCTGCTCCATTCACATATGCTTCTGTTGCAGGTCTCAGGGAGCTCGCAGAGCAGAAGTGGAGGTAAGCATGGGCCAGCAAAAGCCCGAGGCTGCAGGCTGGGTATGTGCCTGGAGAGGCTCCAGCTGCAGGCACAGAGCTCTCTAGAGGTCCTCTTCTGAATGGCATTCAGACAGAAATTATGAAGTAGAGGGAAGAATGAGTTTTAGGGAAGCCATAGGATCACCCTCTGCTCAGAAAACAACACTTCCTCCTCCTGCCAGAACCATCTCATCCCATGTTCTGGGCCTTGGAGCCGTAAGGTCCTGTTTCATGTGACTGAGAATGAGTGGCACCTGCGCAGACATAGGCCTTGCCTTTCAGATTTCAACTGCTGCAGGGCCAATAGCTCTGATGGGAGGCCTGAGCCAGAAAGGTACCCTCAGAGCAGAAATGAGTTGACAGAGACACACTTACGCTCAGGCAATAAGGGGATCTGGTCAAACACCTTCTTTCTCATATGAATGAGGGATCATGGTTATGGACCATATCTTTCCTGCTTCATTAATCACAGGGGACAGTTTTGGTTTGAGAGCCTAACCTCTGAGAAATTCTATATTGAGACTGTTGCAGGGACTGTGCTCTCCCTCCATTGTCCTAGAACAAAAATTGGTATTTTTCCTTCTTTCTTCTCTTCCCTTCCCCCTACTACGTTTTCTTACCCCCTGCTACTTTTGGTGGCATAGAAAGATTGCTCTGTCCAAAGAAATGTGGAATATTCCAGATGCATTGCACTGAAGATGTGTGTAGCACAAATCAGTTTGCCTTGAGCCTCTCTGATATATGGCCGGTGTTTGAATGTCCCCATTTACACCGATCTGTAATACATCTTCATAGTGTTGGCTTAATCACAAATGACAAGGGTGGAAAATGTAATAAAGACAGGGGCACATTAATCTACTTTGTATGAAAATGTGGAAAGGTAATCCAATTTTGAACTGCTTGCTCTTAAAAAAATACAGGAAAGTTTGTAAGATGCCTGCATCTTAGTTGGGGAAATGGCAGTTTATCCTAAAGAGCCATATTTCAGGGTGATGTGGCCTGCATACCTGTGCACAGTGGCAGGTGGGCTCAGGCTGCAAAATGAAGCAGCCTGAAAAGAAGCTCTAGGCTCCAGATTGCCTAGTGATCTACTGGGAAGAGGCCTCTTTATCAGGAGATTGGCAGGCCGCATCCAGGAGAGTTCATTCTGTGGGAGCCTCAGGGAGATCCCAGGGCTGGGAATGTGGTGTGTCTTCCTGCACGACCATTAAAGCTAGTTCAAAGGAAAGGACATTCTGACTCCATTCCCTAAAGACGAGCTGCAGTTCATTTTGTGAGAAGTCCATAGAAAGGAGATAGACAGAGCTGAGGTGCATGTTCCTAGCAGGGAAGCTGGGGTGAGGGAGACAGTGGTGATGATGTCATGTGTGTCTCAAATCACAGCTGATGTTATTACAATAATCCCACACATTTGCACTGGTGGAGCAGTGCTCACTGCATGTTTGTACATAGCTGTGTGTTTGGCACTCAGACTTAACAGAAGCACAGTGTGGAAAACTTGATCTCTGGACTTAAAGGGGCCAGAGTTTTCCTCTCATCTTCTATTGGCTCTGTGTCACTGAAGCAAGTGGCTTCATTCTCTGAACCTCAGCTCCTTATCACTAAAACATCGATTGTACTTCTTGCCTCACAGGATTGTTTAAAATGCAGGCCCTTGAAATTCCACTCCTGTGTATCTGACTCAAGAGCAATGGAGACAAACCTTGCATAAAATATATTCAAAATCTCATATGTGGATGTTCATAGAAGCATTGTTTGTAATAGCTAAAAGATGGAAACATCTCAGATGTCCCTCAACTTATGGATAAAGAAAATGTGGAACATGGAAGCAATAGAATATTATCTTAACTAATAAAAGCATAATATTGAAATTAACCATTTCTCTGGGATGGAGTAAGACACACCCACCAGCCAATCAGAGTGGCTGTATGCAAATTAGCCCAGCTAAGATGGCGGCAGGCGGCTTGCCTCCCTTAGTCCGCCCACTGCCATCTGTTGCCTTCCTGCAGGCCACACGGGAGGGGCGGGGTAGGGGGAGGGGGCGGGAGGAGCGAGCCTCGATTGATTTCAGGCGGCAGGGCCGTGAACCTAGGAACCGGGTGGTGTGGCCACCCACACCCACCCGGGAATCCCAGCTGCTGCCCTGGCCAGCCCTCCACCAGCGGGGCTGCGGACCTGGGAACCAGGGGGCGTGGCCACCCAGACCCACCTGATAATCCCAGTAGGTGCCCTGGCTGCCCTTGGGCCAGCAGGGCTGCGGACCTGGGAAGGTTGGGGGGGCATGGCCACCCAGACCCACCCAGGAATCCCAGTCGTTGCCCTGGCCGGCCCTCCACCAGCAGGGCTGCAGACCTGGGAACTGAGGGGCATGGCCACCCAGACCCACACGGAATCCCAGCCACTGCCCTGGCGGGCCCTTGATCAGCAGGGCTTCGGACCTGGGAATGGGAGTGGGGCGTGGCCTGGCCTATGCTGGGCTGGGGCATTGCTGTCAAGGAGGGGATGAGGGGGCTCGAGCCATGGAGGACTCTGCTGGCATTGCCCAGAAGCACCTGCTTGCCCATCTCCATAGTGTGGAGCAGACAGGCCCGGCAGAGAGCAGAGAACCAGGTGCAGTGGATCCAAGCCATCAGTAGCACTTCTCCTGAGTGCTCACGAATTGGATAAAATCCAGGTCCAGCTGAGGGACCTCCCCGCTTGCCCTCCCCCTCCTCCAAGTATACCTCCACCCCAATTTACCCATGCACGAATTTCGTGCACTGGGCCCCTAGTGCTTCCATAAAAGGGAATGAAGCACTGATAAATACAATACGCACAAGCCTTAAACCAATTATGCTAAGTAGAAGAAGCCAATCAAAAAATAAAATATATTATATGATTCCTTTCATATGAAATATCCAGAAGAAGGTACTATAAAGAGAAAGAAAATAGATCAGTGGTTGCCTCAGGCTAGAGGAGAGGGGGTTTGGGAGGTGATAGCTAAATATTACAGAGCTAAATGTATAGAAAGTCTAGAGTGTACTATGTTTATTTTGTATCTGCACATCTGACAAAAAGGGGCCTACTGTGGGAATTAATATTAAGTTGGTAATAATTTACACAGCATTGAGACCACAAGAGTCAGCTCAGCAGTCCCTCCATGACCAAACAGCCTCACTCATGGAACAGCATGCCTCTTCCACAGATCACAGGTCTGCCACTGAAGCAATAGGTCAGAGTGTCACCCCGAAACCCTCACCTGGGACAGTCCTGTCCTCTGTGGAAGAGCCTGGTTGAGTAAATCTGACCTCAAGAACATGGGCCATTGGTAAAGCACCTTTATCATGGACTATAACAGCTGGGAGGGGACCTTACCACCCCTGAGAGATCACTACCTTAGGAGAGATACGTGGCCCAAGTGCTACAGCAGTGACCAGAGCAGAAGACTTGACCTTAGTTGTCATAGGCCATGCAGGACTCCATGAGGGTAGCAGGACATTTTTCACAGGATTCAGAGGCCACTGTGAAGCAGCAGCTCTACAATGATGGCTTTTCTGAAACTGATCCTGGGTTCTCTGGAATTGATCTTCTGACCTGATTAGAAAAGTTAAATGTGCTACTGACCCTCTGTATAAAGGGAACAACTCATTCATGTCACCTATTAGCACAATTATTTCATTAAGCTCCTATACACACCTCCAATTAAGAGCCCATAGAAAGTGACCAAGAATCTGCTGTCATAGAACATTGTAGGAAAACACCTTGTAAAATGTAGCTATCTGTTTGGTTGGTTGGCTAGTTGGTTGATTGGTTGGTTGGATATGATTAAGTACACAAGAGAAATTGGAGAAATAAAATGATGAGTTCAGGGATTTAAATTTCCAACCCATGGTCTTTGTAAATGTGACACACATTCAGGTGACATCCAGTGAGCTGTATCTTTGTATGACCTCTTTCCTTTGAGTGCTGGTAGAACCTATGATTGACTTCTAGCCAACAGAAAATGGCAAATATATAGATCTCATCATAATGAGATTAAACTAGACTTAAATAGATATCCTTCCACTGGTTTTGAAATCATAAATGTTCTGTTCCGTGAAATTTTAAATCCTGGTCAAGAAAAAGAACACATCACCAGTACCCAAAGCTCATATTGAAGTCTAATCTATACCTACTATACATTTTAGTTTTATACAAGTACAACTGTATATTATTTACTCTTTTATGGATAGTTTTATTTTGTTCAATATTCTTTCTTGAGATCATCCACATTGTCGTGCGTAGCAATGGTACATTCATTTTCTTTGCTGTTTAAGGCTATAACGTACAACTTCCTACCAATTCTTAAACCAACCTGCTATGTTTTACAGATTAGAGCCTGACAGGTTTAAATGCAGACTTGGGCTCTAATGACTCGGTTTATTTGGGGAGATATGAGGAAATGTGGGGAAGTAGGTAATATTAGAAATCTACTCTGGATCATTCTTGACACAAAACGATGATTGTTCAGTGACATAAAGGAGGAACCATTTCAAGAGAGGGTTCCACTGTCTAGTGAATAGGAACTATTTAATAACTTATATTGAAAATTAATTTCCATTCAAACTGGTCCTATTTATAATTCTCTGGGTGCTTATATTGGCCCTGACCAAGCAGCTGCACACTGAAGTTTATTGTACGAGTAGGAATTGAAACAAGTAACCATTGAATGAAGAGAGTGATTGATTTTAAAAAGCTGAAATTAAAACTGTGGATTCCAACATCTGGAATGTGAGAGTTGGGAATCTGTTCTTATAAATGGAGACATGGCACCTAATAGTTTATGCAATAAATTTCCATGCCTTCCTATCCTCTCACTCTCTCTCCCATGATCCCCATGCCTGTCATTTCACTTTCTGATAATGAAGAGGATGCCATACTTTAACCCTACCCGATCTGAGGCCTTGAACCTAATTGTCCCTTAAACCACACAAAGTCAATTCAAACACATGGGGGCAGACATTTGCAATGGCTAACCATGAGGTTTGACCATGATTGGTTGGTTATTTTTAGTTTGTGACGCATTTTTTTTTCACATACTAGGCAAAGTACCTAGGCAAAGCGTTATAGCGGCAGATTCGGAAATTACCGAAAAATCGGTACAGTGGTCTGATAGGGTTAAGCCCTTGTTTCCTCATCTTTAGAATGAGAATGGTACCTATGTTCACAATATTGATGAGGGTGTTAAATGAGTGAACTTATATACAATGACTGGTGGGGTAATACCCACCAAAGAAAAGCTATCTGAATCTTTAGACACCTTTTCAGCATTCATTGTCCATTTAATACGCAAATATTAGGTTGACAAATATCAATGGGAGCATAGGCTACTGGTTTTCTATGTGATGATAATTTGTGAACAGACTTAGCATCCTTAATGCTGTATTTGAGGGAGATAAGGAGAGACATTGAGATGTCATCTTTGCCATGCTCCATCCTGAGGGACATGCCCGGAGGCCCTCTCACTCTGAGCTATGGAGTATTTGGTCTGGCAGCTGCATGGTCCACTGAGCAGGGTGAGGGTCACCACAGTCCTGGCTTCTTCATGAAATTTCAAACCCCAAAGGCTGTAAGCAACCTTCCAGGACATAAGACCCCATGTCCTCCCGGGCTAGTGTCTATCCCATCCTTGACAGGGGTCATTCACCTTCAGTGTGAACAGCATCCATTACAGGAAGTGCTGTGCCTTACAAGGCATCCTGCTCTGTGGTTGGGCTGCCCCAATTATCACCTGCTTTCTGCTCACATTAAATTGAAACAATGTCTCCCTGTACCTTCCATCCACTGGTTATGCCTTCTGGAGGCTACACAAGCAGTCTGCAGCCGCCCTCATATGACAGCCCTTCAGAAAGATTTTCTTTCCCTTTGGAGAAACTACATAATTTAACCCAAAAGGGGATTGGCCACATGATCTTCAAATCAAGGGAGTTATTTAGTTTAGTACATAGTAGATAATCATGCAGCTGCCAGACCAAAAACTCCACAGCTCTTGAACTTCTAGAGTAAGTTGTATGTGTATTGAAACATTTTTATATAAATATAGCCTGATAAAGAGCCCCAAATTACAATTCACCAACATGTTTGACAGTCCGGTGGTAGTTTGGGAGAAATGGGGAAAGTGTGTTTAAGAATATGAGCTATGGAGCCTGATTGAGTGGAAAATTTTGCTATTCTCTCCCCTTTAGTACCTGTCACCTAGAGCATATGTCTTATCTTTCTGAGATGCATATATTCCAAAGATGTTGCCTTTGGTCAGAATATGCCTATACTCTTTAGAATGGATTTCAGAGCCAGTTGATATATTTTTTAAGTTTTCAATGGTAGCAAATTGTCTTTTATTTCCAAGAAAAAAAAAATATTCACCCTCACTTGGAGGACATTCAAGTATGAGAACCCACGGAAGGTGTTTAGACTCAGAGACAATGTTAGTAGCCTTGTTGGAGATAATTACAACTTACCAGCTTTGGATGGACCTCTGGGAGTTGGCCAGGCAGCAAATGAGGAGAAAGAATGAGGAGACAGATGAAACAGAAAGAACAGTGACATGAAAGAGAATGGAGCCTTTAAGCAACTACAAGATTAGAGCCATGGCTTAAGGGCAGTGCGTTTACAGAACTGTGTTGCAAAGCATATTTATGGAACCAGGCAGGAGCAGTATCACAAAAGGTTGTATTTGAAGTATTAAGAAACAGAGCTTTAACCTTGGAAAAGTAGGTGGGAGTAGAAAAGCCCAGTTTCACAGGGACTGGAGTGAAACAAAACCAGGAAGACTGTGGCAGAAATTCATCCAGGATGTCATGAAGATCTGGATGGAGGTGAGAGAATGAGGATAATGAGGGGGTATGGATTTGGGCTAGCGCTGTTGAGAGGGTCAATTAAGAGGACTTGGTAACCAACAGGAAGTGGCAAGGAAAAGAAAGGAGGAAGGCACAGGCATTTTTATTACAATTTGGCTAACTTATGGCCCCTCTACTTCTGAACATTATCAGAGAGGAGCTCTATGCAATAACATCTGAAAGAGTTAAACACACATACATTCTATAATGAATACATTTCATTATTTTTAGTCAATTGCAAGGTCATCACATAAAACGCAGTAGATGTATGAGGCCAGAAATAATTTAAGACCTCTGTGTTTTGCATTTATTTAAGGTTATTATCAAGAGATAATAGACTGTGTGTTACTTAAAACAGAGCTCTTTTTAGAAATTAAAGTAGCAAGTAGTGAAATACCTCATGCATGGCAATGATATTTAGCTTCTTCTTTTAGTTTCTTTCTGCAATATGGGGTCCGAGGTGATTTTAAAGAGCTCTTGGAGACTGCTGTGAGTTTTTCTATTGATTTCATATGCACAGAGGCTTCAGGTGGACTCCTAATGTGCCTATTGTTAACCTGTTTTAAAGGGGAAAGCATTTACTTTAAATAAAAGCCATTGAAGTAATGTTAGGCCAAGAGAAAAACAGCGACCACCTAAGACCATGCTTTGTACATCTACAGCTACCTCCCTGCAGACATAAGAAGTGCCCTAGACAAAGACGGTAATCTAAGAAAAGTCTTTCTTCTGGGATGCTTAAATCTCCTTGGCCAAAAATCAACAACAATTACCTCCTTCCCTACATGAAAAAAAAAAAATTATTCCCATGGAGAGCCTGAGAAGGGTTGGGAAGTGATCTGGGAGCATGTTTTGTTGGAGCAGGCGGTAAGATTTCTGGCACTGGTAGGAGCAGAGGGAAGAACATAACAGAAGAGTTGCCTCTCCCCTAAGTTCAAGGCCTCACATAAGGGCCATGGTACCAAGGACCCACAGAGAGCACCCACACAAGTAGCTCCCCACATAAACAAGTCTAAATGAACACAATGAACTGAAGAACTAAATAGATCCAAAGACACAGAAGCATGGAACAGACTGATGAAACTCAGAAGGAAGGCAGGGGTGGGTGCCTGGGTGGGGAAAGATTAACCAAAGAATTTATATGCATATATTAGTAGCCCATGGACACAGACAACAGCATGCTAAAGACCTGTGGGGGAGGCGGCGGGGTGGGGGGATGGGTTCAGGGTAGAGGAAGTAAATGGGGAAGAAAGGGTGCACCTGTAATACTTTCAACAATAAAGATAATTTTTTTAAAAAAAATATCTAATTGGCAATAGGCTTTAACCAAGTTATGTGTTTGGCTCTTTCTTTGCTTCAGGAATTTGCTATGAAATTTTAGGACTATTAATGAGAACTGATTACTCCTTGCCCATCCTGAATAAAATCATAATCTGTTGGTAAGTCCTGTCCTAACTGTAACCCCTCAGTACAAGATGAAGGGGCAAGGAGGAGATGATCAGCATTGGCTTCCTGGAACAGACACTTGAGCAGGACCTGGAAGGATACACATGAGTTTCACAGCAGAAATAGACCAGTGTCCTCAAGAGTGGACATGGCACTGAGAAGGTGTACGTGTACCTTCAGTACATTAGTCATCACTTCCCTTCAGTAACCAAGTGGCTTTCCCATGTGTCATGACTGAGTAGGCAACATCATGCCCTCTAGCACTCCCTAGAATATCTCTCCATCTGCTTAAAGGATGTCACTGGCTCTAGCCTTAGAGGATTAAAGGGACACTTACGATTCACACCAGCCTGAGAACTGCCAGAAAAGGAGATTATCCAAGAGCCCGAGAAGAGAGAGTATTTTGGGAACCCAGAGCATTTATATTTAGAGCAGACATGGGGTTGGGAAGCAAATCTGCCAACTGACGACAAACTAGAGAGACTTTGCAGCTCTCTGGGTTATAGCTCAGCACTTCCTAATCCCTTTTTAGCCCCACTGTTTCCTCTTTATCTCACTTCCCACTACATCAAGGTACTCAGATTTTGCCTGAAACTTTCCCTGCTTCAGTTCCCCTGAAATTCATGGAAGGGTAAAACTGAACCATAAATTGGAGATAAACTAAACACTTTTAGTCCAGAAGGAATGACGGAAAAAGAGCTGGGTTTGAGGTTGGAACATAAGTGTTTCTTCTTGATTGTGGACACTCTGGAAATCCTAAAGCAAAAATCAGATCCCACATGTAGGATGTGGGGTTTGCATCATATAAAAGCTTTTGAGGAACACAGATCATTCAAATCCGCGTGTTATAAAGATGAAGAAGGCTTGGGTGTTGCAATGGCCTGGGTGAAGCTGCAGTCATGAAGCTGCACTCAGTTCCCAGGTGAGATGAGACCAAGTACAGAGAGCTGGGTCACAGCCTCTGCCACAGGGCCACACCCTGCTGGCTCCCAAGTCTGCTGTGTCGGGGTCTGTTCCGTGGGGCCATCCTGATTCTCTGAAGCCACAGGCTAAATATAGCATTTACTCGTGGAGCACTAATTTAACCATTAGAAGATGAGTAATCTAAATAATCTTTATTCAAATAGCAGCTAATATATACCAAGTCCTTTCTAACTGCTGGGCATGTCTTGAGTACTTTACACAAATTAACGAATTTATCTGCTCACTTGGACAATACGATAGAAACAACTATACTTTCAGTTTTAAACATGAGAAAAGTGATGTACAGAAAAGATTTGTCATTGGCATGAGCTGTATGTATAGCATTAAGTGGTGGAGTCAAATTATGGACTCATTCTCTTTTTTAAAAATATATTTTATTGATTTTTTACAGAGAGGAAGGGAGAGGAATAGAGAGTTAGAAACATCGATGAGAAACATCGATCAGCTGCCTCCTGCACACCCCCTACTGGAGATGTGCCTGCAACCAAGGTACATGCCCTTGACCAGAATTGAACCTGGGACCCTTCAGTCCACAGGCTGACGCTCTATCCACTGAGTCAAACCGGTTAGGGCAGGACTCTTTCTCTTAACACAGATATGTTGTAGCCTAGAATAAAAAAATTTTTTTTAATCACATATGCAACTTCCAGAGAAAGAGCAACACTGGATTGTCACAACCAATGAAGCAGAGCTGATCAGCCACGCAGAGAGAGCATGAGTGTCCTCCTTGGTGTGGTAACTGGGAAGAAAGAGTTCATCAGGGACACCGAATCCTTCGGTGCAACTGTTCACCCAACGGTGTGCACAGCAGGTATGTCCAGAGTCAGAGTCCACAGACAGGTTGCTCATTAGTATCCAAAAGCGGGAGTGGGGCCAGGAAAGGGATGCCTAGAACGTCCCCTCTGGCCCTCAATAGGGAAGCTAAGAGTTGCAGGAGCTCAGCAAAAGCAGAGGGTATGGGCCCTTCTTCAACCCCCTTCCCCAGAAGGGTTTGAACATCAATGGAGTTGGTGCAACCACCTACAGAGGGGTCACCTACAAAAATGAGGTTCACATGGCCCAGAGACCACACGGGAGAGGGAGCGAACCTCCCGCTGATAAAGTGTGCATGGCTTTGAAGAATTTGCTTTGCAATTGGAATCATTTCCATGTTTTTTTTAATGTTTTTATGGTCATATTTCATGTAAAGGCAGATCAGTAGTGAATGGCACGTGCTTCTCCGGGGCCTTTTATGTCGTCTTGTAAATGTTGGGTCTTCAGAAGTTGTATTATTTTTGTCTCTGCTCTGGAGGCCTGCTCTTTCCTTAATTGATGTGGTAGCATTTATTCCCATAGTCACATAATCATTATTTTCCATCTCTCAGTTGTTGCTCCATTTCATTAACTTTTTTTCAGAAAATTGCTCCCTATTTATCTATTTATAGGTTGTGAATGTGTGCAGTCTTTGTCCAAAACCAGTATGATTTCCTTTATCTGATTGCTTTTGATCTTTAATTTTTCTTTGTTCCAAATCAATCATTTCCCCCTCCATACTTCCTTTGATATTCCCTCTTTTAGCTGCTGCCACAGTAATTGAAATTTTCTTGAATTTGTATATAAAATCTTTTAGTTGCGGGTGGTCCGTGTGGGGGTGGGCTTTGGTTCTTGGGTCCCAGCTCCTAATTGTGTGCCACAGGCTCACAGCCCCTCCAGCCCCATTTCCCCCCTCCTATCTAGGCTCCCTGGTTTCTTTCTTCCCACCAAGTAGCTTTTCTTCCCTGGTATAGAGCTTCTCTGCTTTTGTTGGCCTATCATTTCCTTTTCACCCAGACTCAACATAATATAATCCTGGTCCTGCTTATTCATTTTAACTCATTGTTCATATTTTTAAATTAACCCATAGTACCACTATTTACTTATGGATCTAAACTTTTAGGCTCTCTATTTTTTTTTCCTGTCAAATAGTATATACAAATGGCCTTTTATTTGCTCCAAGTACTCATTGGTTTAATGTAATCGTTATCTTGTAAGATCATTAACTCCATTTTAGTGGATTGATTCCTTTGGCATCTCTTATCCTCAGACTTGAGCCAAGAGGAAACTGTGTAGTCGAGTTCAATATCTACCCGTGGAATGAATGAATGAAAGGGAACCCATGTGTATCGCTCCCGGAAGCAGTGCCCACTATCTCGCCATCTCATTCCGTATTGCTTTCAGGGATGTACATTTAGATCCAGTCAAGCGAGGGAAGGCTGTGAGTCTCCAGTTTCTCTGATTTCAAGATTTCACTAACTGTTTATGAAACCTTTTATCTGTTTAACTCAGCTGCTTGCTATTAAGATGTGTTATCTTCCTGGCTCAGAAATAAAAGTCCCAGGGTAAGGGAAGAAAAGGCCTGGTGTTCCCTATTACTGGAGCCCTGCATGCCTGTCCCTGGCTTAAGCTTCCTGGGGCTAAATTATTACAGATCTTGTTGTAACACAGTAAAACATGGATGCTAAGGAATGAGGGGTGCTGGCCCGGGTCTGAGAAGGCTGTGGTTCTGAGGAATGGTCTATGGAAAGAATGAGTGAAGCATACACTCAGTTCTTCCAGGTTCTGTGTCATCTTTCCAGACTCGGCTCTTGCTATGGCATGTGCCATACCAAGTGCCCTTTCTCAGTTTCCTGTCATTCCTATTTCTGGTGGCTTCCCATTAGTTCATGAACATTTTATAGCTACCTCACTACTGCAACAAATGTCTTAGGTGATGTCTCTGCCACTCCTTCAAGCCCCTGTCCATGATGCCCAAAGTGCTACAGGGCACCAGCCCGCCCTGCACTGGCTGCTTTTTTTTTTTTTTTTTTTTTAGGACACTGCTCTGGCTGCTTACCATCTTCAAGGGAGATGTCATAATATCATGGAGAGGCTGGTAGTAGCTCTCATTGTTCCTAAAGTCATTCGGACACTGCTCCTCCATAGGTGTGCGGCACTCCTGCTGCCACAGGGGCTGGGCTTGGGTGCTCCAATTGGGGTGTGCCCACCCTGGATGCCACTAGTGCCAGAGTCCTGCTGCGTGCCCAGCATATGTCACCTAGAACTTTCACTGTAGTCCAGCTCATGCTGTCTCCCTGCTTATGCAGGAAGGGGGTCTCCAGTCCCCGTTGGGGTTAAGCTTTGTTACAAGGAACCACATCCTGGGCTTCCTCAGCACACAAGGTCTCAATGGGATTGCTGTCCTTTGCTTCACTTTTCTCCTTGTTTGTGTTCTAACCTGTATTTCTGGGGTTGTGCTAAAGAGTCCTGGGTTAAGGGGTTATGGAGAAAGTGGAAGCCAAGAGCTGGAGAAGCCCCATACTCCCAACTGCCTTCCCCCGTGGATCCACTGTCCTTGGGACATCCTTGTGCTCACTTCTTTTGTTATTAATTGTGCTCTCATCCAAGGGAACTCCTGGGTCATTTGCATAACTGGACCTCCCTGGCCCTTGAGGGTTTGCTAGGCTTGGACTGGTGCATTTGAATCCTCAACTGAACAAAGACTGTATTCAAAGTGAGACCCCTGCTATAAAGAGGTAATTTCTTGCCATAAAGGGACATTAGCTCTCCTAATCCTGTTCATCTTCATTTCCCAAAACCCTTTCCACACATGCACAGCTCTGCAGTTTACAGAATTTTCACACCAATAACTCTACTGGTCTCATTAGGCTGTTGTGAGGTACAGAGCACAAGTATTACAGTGTTTTAAACCTGAACAAACTGAGGCCCACAAAACTGCCCATTACCAAGGCCACATGATGAATGAGTTGCACAATTTGAGCTGAGCTCAGCTGTTAGTTCCTATGACTTTGCCACATGACACTAATTCTCAAAGTCCCCTTGATGTGATGACTGACGAAGCATGCAAAGGGATATTCTATGCTTAATCATAAGTATCATTCATTAAGGAGTATGGAATGTTAGCAAAGTTTTAAAAATGTAAAACCTATTTGTAAACTAAGTTGGAAATTTGGTAAGAGAGTTTTCTTAAAGAGAATTCCTTGAGAGCTAATTAACATTGTGTTATTTGAGCTAATATGGGGGGGGGGGTGGATCATTCATAAATCGACTGAATTCCTATAGAGACTTGGATTCAGAGGGATGGCCTCACTGGCCAGGTGTGAAGGAAGTGTTTGCATGCAGGCCACCAGGCATGAACTCAAGCCACCTCTTGTCAGGCCCTGGGCTAAGGTGCAAGGAGAGACTGCAAAGATGATCATAAACTGGATCTTAATATTACAGGATTCACAGTCTACTGGAGAAAATAAAATGATGGGACAGGTTGACTGTGCTAACAATCACGTAAAAAACTATAGCAATTCAGGGGTGTAAGAAATATGAGTGACAAAAGCACTCTTTAAAATGTAAACACTTTTCCTTTGCTGAGGAATAGGAACACGGATCAAATCCAGTTTACAAATCGAATATGCAGATGTAAATGACCCAAATGCCCACCCCAGCCTCAAGGTCTTCTGTTGAGCAGCCAGGTAGCAGCTTGGTCCTCCCTTGAACATCATATTTGGAAGGGACTACACTGTGTTGTTCTCAGTCTAGGGCCGATTTTAGGATCTTTGGTTTTGACCGCCGAAAATCGGGCCATTAGCAGTGTGGGGGACCTCACTCAGCCCAGTCTCTTCAGTCATAGACATTTCCTAATTACCTTAAGGCCATTTCTTGTCCATGAGGCAGATTCCCCTTCCAACAAGGTGCCCACAAACTCACTGATGATGATTTCAAATGAGAAAGCCGTGAGCATCCATACAAATTGAGATCACACCTTCATCCCTGAAATACAGGTGTGACTACATTAAAGAGGCACTGCAAGTCTGTCGCCTCTCATTTCCCTTATCGTGTGTGTGAGCTGTGTCGGATCACTTCCTCTCCTGTTAAAATGCTCTCACCTCTGCACTCAGATATGCCTCCTCTAACACAAAACAGCAGCACACCCAACAGTCCCAGTCGGGAAGTGAAAGGAAAGGCCACGACCACGTGCCCAAGTCAGTCTTACATGGTCCAATTAGCACAAACATGCTTTCCCTCAATTCCAAAATGTGGATATTAACATGATGCCTAGGAATTGCCTTCAATTTTCCTTAAAAGAGATAAAACCTGGTTAGCTTATACCTGTTCCATCTCATGTTCACTTTTCTCTTTTCTCTGAAGTATACCAAGCACGCCCTGTTCACTTCATATGCAGAGATATGACAAAGGTAACCATGAGCACTCAGGGCTTTGGGGTACCTGGCTGTGTGGTTAAACAAAGGCTGCATGGAACCACTCTCTGTAAAGCCATTTAAGGAAATAGTAACCCATTATGTTGTTACATCTATTTATTTTTAAATATTGAGAATTTTCTGTTTTCTAAATGTTACGGAGAAAGGCAGACACACACGAGAGAGAGAGAGAGAGAGAGAGAGAGAGAGAGAGAGAGAGAGAGAGAGAGAGAGAATATTTAGAAAAAAGAAAATGCTCAATATTTAAAAATTGTGTGTGTGTATGTTACACACATTCTAAATTATAACCCATCTCCACAAATTAATATTTATTGAGCAGTGAATGAGCAAAATATGCTAACTTGGGGATTTAAGAACTGAGTGTAATTAGGTATTAAGATTCTAAGTGTATCTTCCCAAACATCCCTCCCTTCTCTTCCCAGTGTATGCAAAGGGAAATGTAAGGATAATATTCTAACCCTTAGCTCCTCTCTCATTCTCTCATTCTCTCATTCTCCCTCTCCCTCTCCTTCTCCCTCTCTCTCTCTCTCACTCTCTCTCTCTCTCTCTCTCTCTCTCTCTCTGTCTCTCTCTCCCTTTCCCTCTCCCTTTCCCTCTCCCTCTCCCTCTCCCTCTCCCTCTCCCTCTCCCTCTCTCTTGCACACACAAACACACACACAGAGACAGACAGATATCATTACCACTCTTGAGTAGATAGGGCTAATCTATTGACACATTTTAAAAGGGGAAGAGGGACATGTAGTGCAGTTACTTAGTGTTGGATCGATAGTCCATGTAGTGCTCTGCTCTGTCCCCTAGTTCCACAAGCATTACAGACACTGAACCTGCCCTGTGCTGGGTAATGGGGAGATGCTGCTAGTGAAACATGGGCTCTGCCCCAGTCTGTATATGGCGCTGCCCTTCATATGGGTAGGAAGAGTATTGGCCTGGGAATTGGGAACTTGAACTCTACTTTGGGCTCTGCCCCTGACAACCATGATCACTTTGAGCAAGAACTTTAATATCTCTGTTCAATAATAGCCCTGGCTCTGCCTATCCCTTGGTAATTGTAAAATTCTAAGGAGAAAACTCATAGAATGAAGGCTGGAAAGTAGAAATTGCTCTAAAAGTGTATATCTATAGTGTCAGTAGAAATATTTAGAGCTGTCAGAAATACTAATGTGGGTGGAACACAGAATATATAGGCTTCAGAAGGACTCTACTAATAAATACAACCTGAAGGGTAGATTAGCTCATAGCTGATGGTGGTTTCTCAAACCTCTGTGTGACCAACATGTGGGCTGAAGAGGGGACAAAATAACTTGCCACCGAAATGCAGATAAGCATACACGGAAAAAGTCCTGGGCACACTGGTGTGGACTGTCGCCTCTTATTTCATTTATTGTGCACGTGAGCTGTGTCAGATCACTTCATCTCATTGACAGTAGCATTCTAGATTTCTCAGTTTCATCTCAGAAAATAAGTTCTCTGTCAGGTTGCCCTGATGATCAGTGTGCTTTCTACTTAAGGCACCATTTCTGTGACATTTGCCATTGACAATCTCAATCCCTCTCTGATTTCCTCTGCCCACCCCTCCATTCCAGCCAGAGTCCACAGATCATCATTAATGTCTGCATGTTAATCTCTTTTGTGAAGAGAAATCATCATGGAGGGCTGTCAGATACTAAATGACTGGACATCACCAGAACTTCCTGCACGATTGTAGTAATGCCTTCAAAATAATCATCTGTGCCATAAATTGCTAAAAAATATTTTAGTTTCATTCACTATTGGCAAAGCCATAGATATCTTGTAAATTTTTAAGTTTTCCTTTCTTCCCAACCATAACCTGCTTTTCTGAGTGAGAGCACACCATCAGCAGCACCGAGGTTAGCAGTCCGTCCACCACACCAGATCACAAGCTTGTGAGCATGGGGGTCTATCTGGTTCACCGTAGTGTCCTTCCTGCCTGCATGTTAGAAACCCACAAGAAGCCCTGGTAGAATGAAAAATATAAAACATTTTTTGACTCCTCTGCTTGGCTCTTAAAAGACCATCATAAACTGCCACTTTAGTTACTGGGAAATAGAATCTAAAATATTTAACAAAATTGATTTCCCCCCCCTGTGTAAACAGCTTCAGAAATAAGCTAAGGGTTAAAATGTTATCCTTACATTTCCCTTCGCATATACTGGGGAGAGAAGGGCGGGATGTTTGGAAAGATGCAGTTAGAATCTTAATACCTAATTACACTGGGGTCTTGAATCCCCAAGGAAGTATATTTTGCTCATTCACTGTTTAATAAATATTAATTGGTGGAGACGGGTTATAATTTAGTATGTGTATTACATATAATTTACCTGTAACCGATAATTATCTTAAATGTTCAAAAAATGGAATTGATTGGACTTAACTTTATAAAATGTCGTTATGATCTAGCTCTTCATTAAATCGCCCACCTTCAGACACTGCACTTAGAGAGGCAAACTACCCTATGCTATGTTCCAGCTCAAGGAAGACAAGGCTGCGGTTGACACTGAGCTCAGCTCTAAGTATGTGCCAAAACTCCCTGGAGCACTGGAAATGTTTGCTGATATGTGCCCAGCTCAGAATGGCTACTTCCCATGAAAACTGCCTCCCCCACATATAGGAGCATTCCTCCCATAGCCCACATGTGCTCACTGATAAACAACTGGACAGTAGGTAGACTTTTTTTTTCATTTAAAAGAACTTGTTTAGCCCTAACTGGTTTGGCTCAGTGGATAGAGCATCGGCCTGCAGACTGAAAGGTCCCAGGTTCGATTCCGGTCAAGGGCATGTACCTTGGTTGCGGGCACATCCCCAGTGGGGGGTGTGCAGAAGGCAGCTGATCGATGTCTCTTTCATTGATGTTTCTAACTTTCTATCCCTTTCCCTTCCTCTCTGAAAAAAATCAATAAAATATATATTTTTTAAAAAGAACTTGTTTATGATTACTATTTACCTAGGGGCAAGGTGGGTACACAGAGTTAGTTAGCTATGGAGGATAGACTCTTGACATAAGCCAAACCCATCAGATTCTCTCTCTTAGGAATATGGAATTGGGATTCAATTCTGCCAGTGCATCCTCTGTGGCTGAAGCTGAAAAAATATAACTGGAAGGTTATTGGTCAGAAAATTGCTATACATAGAGGGAAAAATAGGGAAAAAATCAGTCTCAGAGAAAGAAAGAAAGAAGGCATGAAGATGAGCAAAGAGGCTGAGACAAAGGACAAAGAAAGAGTCCCCACCGCCAGGTTTTCTGATGGCTTTTCATCCCATCCCTCCATTGCCCTATGTCCCACAGGTACACCAGCATCCTGAAAGACCCACTTTCATCCCACCCACCCTTTTTCTCTTAAACTGGTTCTAACCAGTTTCTGTTTCTTGCAATCAAAACAATCCCCTCTCAGACCCTGAGCACATCTTAGCTCTTTGGGAGAAAGGCAATTAACATGTCAGCCTCTCCCTATGTTTTCCCCAAGGAGATTCTGTAGGTCTTTGACCACTGTCCACCCTGTAAGTTCCATTTGCCCATGAACAGAAATTAGTCATTAGGTCTAACTTTGTTCATCCCTATTGATGGAGATGAGAAAAAAATATGGTCTTTATTCTCAGATAGTCAAACTCTCCCAGCCAAGGAAACAGGGCCAACTGAGTGGCAGCTACCTTGGGACTCAAAGCCCCAATTCTGTGGTGGGAGGGGTGTTAAGACAGCATGATCAAGGGGGAAAGAGAATGTCTCCACTCTTGCTCACTTACACACAAATCCCTGCCCAGACATCTGTGTGCACAGCCCATACATATACACATGAGCACAAGGGGAAAAGGTTAGGAAAGCTCAGAGGCCAAACCTGCACTCTCTGTGACATCCTCATTCTCCACATCCCTGGAGTCTCCACATCCTGGAAGCTTCCACCCTGCCAGCCCTCCCGTGGAGCTTGTGATCAGAATTGTCATTCATATCCATCTCTCAGGCTCCTTGCTTTGCAGTTCTATTATTGTTTCATGAAACTTTAAAACATCCCACCCTTCCTTCATTGAAGTCAACTTTAAATAAATTCAGTGTCACTTGTTAAAATAAATGACATTTAAACAACCTCAGCATGGTAACTCATTCCTCATTATCATAGAGAGCTCTTCTGAAAGGTCTATAGTACATTATCTCTACGAAATGGATTTTACCTTCAATATTAACCTCATTGCTCAGAAAGGACAGGTGCTAAGCACTCTAGTGAGAGGTGGCATAGAAATGCAGAGGTAGATTGATAGGACTGAGAAAGTGATGGTGAACTAAAACAAAAGCAGGGGAAAGCTTTAGGTTAAATATTAGGTAGCACAGCAGAGCCGAGAGAGAGCTGAGATGATTGAGCAAGCTGCCATGGAAGACTGAAGAACAATTTTATTATTTTAGCGCCTCAAAGCTCACTATGCCTGTCTTCTGCCAAAAAAAAAAAAGCCACCCGTGGGGTGTGGCTGATGACTACAGACCATCTCAGAAAAAGCCCTCGGCACCCATTAGTCCAATGCTTTCGTTTTACAATATTGGGGTAGTTGGTGAGTGAGTAATGTAATTGAGCCTACAGTGCGTCCTCAATTTCACTGCCAGGTCTTCCCTGGGAACCATTCAGCTCTCATAGTTCCTTCACTTTTTCACTACCTGTCTCCCCAGCCTTTCCTTTCTTCCCCCCTAGGAGTGTGGACCACCTGATCAGAATGACATGCCCCTGCCTGCAAAGGTGTTTCCTGTGCCTGAATTTTCCCAGCATTATCTACCTTCATTTAAAAAAAAAGTTTTATTCTTAATAACCCATAGAACTAAGAGGTCCTCTGTTCTCTCAGTGGGCTCCAAAGCCGGGTCCCAGGAATGAGGCCGTGGCCACCCCATGAGCACATCATTCCCACTGTTTCTAGATGGGGATTCCCACCAGTACAGCTGCCTCCCCTACCCTTAATTTCTCTTCGAGTCCAAGATGCCAACCTATAGGCCTCTGATGAGGAGTAGAGGCTCCTATACTCTGCTCAGGTGCTATGATCTTAGTGAATTTTCTAACTAAACCTTCATCAGCACCTGCGCCGTGTGCCCCACCCTGAACATGCCTGGGAAGGGCATTAAACTGCAAAAGAACTGAGTTTTCTATTTATTTACAGCCCAGAAATAGATGGGGAAGCAGGCACGTATTACATGCATGAGGCAAAGTAAGAATACATGGCAGCACCCACGGGCTATTTAATCTACTGCAAAAATGAAATAAAGAAGCCAGTGCAGGCCTGGGTCAGAAGGCAGCAGGAAAGAGTATTGGATAGAAATAAGTATTACTTTTATAACCTGAAAAACACGTCTATATTTTTTAAAAGAAAGTAAGAACACAGGAATGAGAGTCTAGGGATGAGAACTACAATCCTTGTCCATAACCTACGATGTGACCACAGAACCACGCTCTCTCACTGAGTTCCCCCACCTGCACAGTTGGATACCTGGGCTCCCTTTGGGCTGGGATCTTCTGCCATGTCTCTGTAGCCCCCGACGTGGTGTCATATTGAACAATAAGCCAATTCCCTAAATGTTGCCATCTGCTTCCTCTAAGCTTCCCTGGAGCCACAGTGACTTGCATTTTATCAGTTTCCTCACAGATTAATAACATTTTCCTAAGGTCCAAAACAGTCCAAAGTGCATCTTTAGATCTCATACCAGTAAGTGTTTAAAATAACTATTTACAGGCAATCATGAAAATATTTGAGGTGCTCTTACAAAGTTCTAGTTGTGAAATATCAATAAAATAATTGCCTAATTCCAAATTGTGTACTGTTCTAATTAATTCTGCATGAGACATTTTCCCAGCTTCAAAGATTGCTTTACTTGTATTGCATAACAAAATAATGGTATAATTAGGAATAAATTTGTCACTTTTATAAGTAATTCCTTTTTATTATGTGTTTGGAAGCAAAGCACAAGCACGATTAAAGTCCCCTTTAGAAGGTTATATTAATTATTATGATTATTATGGATAATAAGAATCCACAAGCTGCAGAATGTACCCCAGGCAAGATGAGCAAAGTCATAAAACGTGGCAGGAACAGGGATGGATGCGGGTTCAGGTTTCCTTATTCTCCATGGTTCACAACTCTCTGTCTGTATGAGTCAAGGAGCCCAGGAGAACTTCACTGTGAGTCTCCTTCTATCTCTACTCAGGCACCTCCCTGCTGGGGAAGCCAATAAGAGGATGTCCTCAAAATCCTCATGCCTCTACTTACCTTGCTTCCAACACCCCCTTCTTGTCAAAGCACAATCACTCCTCAAAATTCAGCTTTTGAGAGTCTTCTGCCAGCAAGCCTCCTCCTGCTGCCACTCTGGACTGGGGCTCTCCTGAGTTATCCTTCCTGATCATTGAGGATTGAGCAACTTGTGGGTAAGGACAGCATCTTATCTTTGCTTCTGTTGTTTTTTATGTCCCCAACACAAACAGGGATGTAATAGTCACTCAAAAATATTTGCATGGGTCAATTAATTACACAATAAACAGATAATAAAAGTCCATCTTCTCATTAATATGTATTTGTGAAAACCTCAGGCTGGACTGGACCAGTGAACATGGGTGCCAAGAGTGGGGAATCCAGCCAGCTGTCCTGGTGAGTAACTGGTGAGGCTATACTTAGAACTCTTTCCCTTCACAAAGTCTGAACTACCCACCTTTGAGAACCATACTTTAACCTAATAGTGCCTCACCAACATTTTCTCAACAACTCAGTGTAAAGCCACAATCACATCTGCCAGTGCCCATTGGAGAGCAAAGATAAGGTTAGATCACTCAACATCATACTGGTTAAGTGACAGGAAAGTTGGGTTTTCTGACTTCTAGACAGGAGCTCTTTATCGTGAATTGCCAGTCCTTCTGGAGCCTGAAGAGGCCACTGTATCCAGCTCCCTGGATGTCTCTGAGAGAGGCAGAGGAGGGATGAGGAAGGAAGCCCATCTCTACCATCCCGCGTCTTCCTTTTCTGAGCTTTCCCTTGTGTTCACCAACATTTCACAAGTATTCTTAAGGTCAAAAGACTGTAAAAGCTGTCAGTCCACTTCATTTCCCCTGCTTCCCTTCAGAGGCCACCCCTCTGCTTCCTTCTCTTCCACTCAACTCCCAGGGCCCTCATCCTCACTCCAAACATCAGCTAAAAGGCAGTGATATCTACCAAAGGTGATGACACCATCCCCATGGAAACCAATAAAAATGAACATGAAGAAGAAGCCATGCGTCTTATTTTAAGTCCATAGCCTAGCTTTCCAAACTCACTCTGTCTCCCTGCCTTTACTCTAGCCTTCATTTCAGCAAGTGCCTTTCCAGGGGCACCTCTGGAATACACACCAGAACACAGGATGCTCTATGTGAATAAACATTCTTCTGAGCTAAATTGGAAAGTTCTTCTTCACTCCAAGAACCACACCTAAAACAAGTGTGGCCATTGTGCAAGCCAGTCCACGAATCACCCTCTTCCAGCAACCAGGGAAAGTGGTGCCTCATCAGGAGGAGCCAGAGGAGTCCTGTCCTCTACATCCTTACCTGGTCTTATAAGACACCCCCAGCAGTCATCCATGTGGAGTCATCCATGAATAGCAGTCATAGTAGAGTAAATAACTCTGCTCTCCTTTAATTAGTTCTTTGAAAGTGGCTTTAAGTCCTTCTCAAATTGCCTTCTCTAAGCATTTCTACAAATACGTTTCCCAAAGGACCCATCATATTCTGAGAGAAAGGCAAGAGGGGCTTGCTTCTCTCTAGGTGATACCAGGCTTGGATGAGTGACAAGGCTCTATGTGTGAGTCATATGGTCTAGAATTTACCAAAACTCCCTGGGTCAGGCGAAGCGGAGCAACGTCTGATCTAAGCAAGAGGAAGAACAGAAGAAAACAGAAAAGGTCTCCTGGTTGGGTCGATCAGGCAAGGCAGGCCAGGCACAGGCGATTGATGTAGATGTGGGATGGGCAGACAGAGACACAGAAGTTCTGGCTCTGAGTGGACACCCAAGAGAGAAGAATAAGTAGAACATTAGTTTGAGGAGCACCCCACAAGGGAGGAGACTGTAGCAAGGGTAAGTGTGGAGGAGAAGCTCATGTTGGCCTCCATTAAAGTCATAGACCACCTACCACATTTTTCATTTCTTGTTCTTTTCTTCTGCCACCTTCAGCGAGCACTTGGTTTTCCCATGTATTTGGTTATATCTTGAGAGTCTCCAGCCAGAGGCACCCTAGCATCTCTCCAGCCCAGCAAGGTAGAAAAGAGGAAAGAAAGATGGCCAGTGTGAGGAGGGGCTCAGAGCCTGATCATGTTCTGAGAACATGAATAAGTGCCAGGAGGCTTTCTTTGTTTATTAGATGAGGGACAGCCCTCCCCAATAAAACTGAGGCTCGGTTTGTGTGTAGTTTCATTCCTCGCCTTCTTCTAGATAAAAGACTTTCTACTGCTGAAAAGAAAATCACAAACCTTACATCAGCAACCAAGCCTCATAGGAGCCCCTGCATTTTCCATGCTAGAGAGAATCGCGCCCTCTGAAGCAATGACTGGTGGCCTGGGAGCACTGGATATCCCTAGCATCCCCTTGGAATACAGCGCCATCATTTCCAAATTCCAAACACAACCAAAACCCCACCGCTCTGTGTGCCCCATCTGGTTTCTCCAGCCTGTTCTGATAGCTCCCTCAAAACACCTATAATACATATTACATGAAACTATTTAGAATTCATTTTCTGCTGTATTTATTCTCTTATGACCTGCATCTAGGCTGGGAGCTCCTCGAGGGGTAGAGGATGTGGATTCCATTTTTCTTACAACCTTCATGGTGCCAAGGAGATAGAAACTACATTTTCATCTACTCATTTATTCCTCCAACAGTTTTTTGAGCACCACTCCACGCTAGGACTTATTCTAGGCAGTTGACTTGCAGAGATGAATAAAATATGGTCCCTGACTTTGGGAGCTCTCAGCCCAGTGAGAGAATAGGCCATGTGGGCATGTAATGATCACACAGTGCAGTAAACGTGCTCAAAAGCTCCAGCAGAATGGGTTTCAGGAGAGCATAGAGGAAAAGAGAACAGACTCGGAGGGAATGGTAGGACACTGGGAGCCAAAGCTGCTCAATAAATATTTGTTGATTAATTAGGGGAGAAGTACACTCTTTAGGGATTACAGGACGAAATGTCCTCATTAACTGACGATGAGAGAAACATTTTCCTTACAGTCAGGAAGCTCATGGGGACTGGCAAGCAATAATCTGTGTATTAATAATACCAAGAGGAAGAAATACTGGCGGAAGCAAAAACCTCACAGGCATGCTGAGCATCAGATAAGCCCACTATATGTCTGAACATGCAGTGCCCTGTCCTGCCCATGGGACCTTCTCCTGTCTGGCTTTCTCCCAGGTCCAGGGAGATGCTTGCACGCAAACAGAGCCATGTTCCAATAACCCAGCCCCAGGAGCCTTGGAAGCTCAGACCAGCCACTGACAGGCTAACAGATGTGCAGGTCTTTCTTCATACCCTGGCCTGGCATGCGGTGAGAGCCTCTCTGTGTGGCCCATGCTTTGCCTACACAGTTATTTATTCTGCAGCATATGCTGGCTCAGCACATTAAGGTGGCTCCAATTTGCTGTATTCATTTTAGTCCTCCCTTAACTCTCCTAAGTTGCCTTTTGCAGCCATCTCACCCTTACAGTTTATAAGGCAAGCAGCTGTGATTTTTCATCCTTTGCACTCCTGAGCCAAACGGCTTAACACTACCTCCTAGTTAACCTCTCCCCTGGATCCGGTGCCTGCAATGGCATGGTTAGGCATCTTCTGCAAGGCTGGTTTATGTTTATACCCCACTTCAGTGCAACATGGTGCTGGCCTGTCCTCAATCTGTCCATTAATCACTGTCGAGGCAGAAAAAACACTGACTAATAAGAAAGTGAAACTGCTTGCTCAGGTAGGAGGAGAGAACTAATTGTACGTGTAATGCAAAGAGTACTCACAGCCCCTTTTAGAAGTTCTTGGTCAACTTCCCAGTTTACATGACTACCCCTCTTGTTCTGTATGTAAAACTGTAACCCAGGCTATGCAGCTGTCCACAGTATATTAAACAATAAAGATAGAAGCAGGTCTTGTTGAGCAACCAATCAGAAGACAGAAATGGTATTTTTAATCCTGTTTATGCTAAACAGCAGCAATAGTAAGGAAAATGTTAATACTGAAATGTATGGTATTAGAGAAAATCATTTCTATATGGGTAAATGGTCTATCTCTGCCCTTAGCCATACATTTTTTAAAAACAAGCTAAAAATGAGGTCTTATAATCTCAACAACCCTTCAGTCTTGGGGAATTCAAGGTTTAACAGCAACAAATCTAGCACTCCAATGTTCATGGTTGGGTTGAACACTGGATTTCTTTATTTCATCGTAACATTTCACTTTTTGCCCTCTGGAGGTCTATGTATCACATAAAGTGTGTCTCTTTGGGTTTTAGCTCTTCCCACCTGGATGGGGAACCCAAAAGGAGGGAATTCAAAGAACTTAGACTATCGGGAAATGACAAGGCTGGAACAGAGTGCAGATTGTACTTCCCCCGTAGTCTGTGTTTTTTATTTATTTATCTATTTATGCCCTTTCATATTTATTCTTGAACATAAATATTACTCATTGGCTGAGCTCAAGAGGAAAGGCGAGTTCACGCTAGAATGCTAGAAACATGGGAATAAACAAGCTTTACAGAAAGAGGAAAAGGAATCATGAATTAAGAGAAAGAGAGCAATTCACACAGGGTAGTCTCAGCCCCGTAAAATGAAGGTGGTTAGCCTCTGTGTTTGTGCCTGGTTTTCTAGTTACGGTGCAGACTGATGGGCACCCTGAGAGTTGGTGCTGGCCATGCTGCCACTGGGCTCTGAGGCACAGCCACACTTAGAGGTATGGAGTTGGGGCCTGGCACTCCTGATGAGAAGCAAATGGGGCTACCAGTCAAAGGGTGGGCCTACAATAACAATTAGAGAAGAGATTGGCATGAAGCGGGGAGAGTGATACAACTTGTATATAAGTGATTAAGATTTTAGAACTTAGTTCCACTCAAACTTTGGAAAGAGCATTTAGGAGGCAAGTACATATTGTGGACGATGGAAGAAAATGCCAGAAGCTCGGTTTCTGGTGGACCTGCTAGGTGAGGGTCATAAGAACAATGGCAAGATATGTATATTTAACTTTCCCCAGAACTGCTTAAAGCCAGCTGTTTAAAATGTGTTTCTCCCACTCCTAATATAGTTGTGTTTCTTAGTTGAGTGCTCCACAGGCAGAATGGAAGAGAAGGTCACAGGATTCGGATGTACAGGTCACAGCTGTTATGTCACACAGCAGTAAACTCTGTTGTCAGCAGGCTTGCTCCTGGCTTATGGTCTACTACTGTTCTAGGGTTATATAGACAGGACATTGTGCCAGCTGTGTACTCAAGGGGCTGTACTGGACTCTGGGCAGGAAATTTAAACTTGGGGGAAAGATGTTCTTCATATGGAAGTTCTTTGATATGGAACCAGCTCTTCCTTGACTCTGTTAATACAACACATGTGACTTCTCATCATGGTAGCTGCCCACCTGTCAACAGACTAGACTCAGAGATGCCAGAAATGAGCCTCAGCATTAAGAAAGGTCCAGATGAGAGAGTTTGGGCTGCAAGTATCCACATGTCTAGGAATTCCTATCTCCCTAGGTTATTATCACTCTACAGAACAGAGGTTCTCAATGAAGGTGATGTCCCCCATCCCCAAACCAAAGGGATAATTGGAAATGTTTAGAAACATTTTGGTTGTTACAATTGAGGATTTGCTACTGGTATCTAGAGAGTAGAGGCCAGGGATGCTGCTAAATATGCTACAATGCACAAGACAGCCCCCAAATATGTCAACAGTGTCAAAGTTGAGGACTCCTGCCCCAGAATCATTCAAGTATTGCACAGCTAAAAAGAGTTCTACCTGATATGGACTGATGAAATCCACTTGGCATGGCCTACCCAATGTTGCAGGTTCCTATACTCTTCTCAGGCCTCTCCTTCATTGATGCATCACCCTATGACACTGGTCCCTATGCTATCCTGAAATATGTGCTTGCACAACATATTCATTCTATAGATGCTCAACCTCCCGTAATAGTCTCAGTGGGGCAGGAGGGTCTGCTGTGCAGGAGAACTTAGTCGGGGCTTGCTGTTCCACTATTAAAGTGGCTGCTTTGAACTCAGCACATAGTTCAGCATTAGCCCTTCTCTCTGAAGCCTTCAGATAGTTTATGGACAGATACTGTTAATAATATCCTTTTATGATCTCATTAGTTCAGATTTCTAATCCTTAGAATTAAATGCACTTCATCCATGAAGCATTTTCTGTTGACTTGACACAAATTATTAGTCCGTTATGTTCTAAGAAGTTCTATAGGCCATCTTCATGCCCCATTTCACATCCCATCTCTACAAGAATTCCCTCCTACTCACTCTAGTTGACATCTCTTTCCTTTTACTGAGCAACAGAGCATTGGATGTGGAATGCCCTCACACCCCCACTTGTGTTAAGTGGTTACTGATTATACAAATCTTATCTTAGCAATGAATGGTCATTAAGGACATCAGGTATATAGAAATAAAAAATAAGACATTTCCCTGCATTGTTATCATTATTACTATTGTTAGTGCCAGTGTTTATTATGGGTCAGGAACTATGCTAAGCATTTTACATGTGCCACCTCAACTTTGCAAGAAGCATATTATTCTTCCCACTTTTCACATGGGTGAATTGAGCTCAGAGAAATTAACTAAATTGCTCAGGATCACCAGCTTTTAAATTCCAGGTGTTCCATTTGAACTTAGATCTGTACGAATCTAATCACCCATACTCCTAACTAGTCCATTGCACAACCTCCCTCAAGGTGTTCACAGTCAAATAGAGGGGCACGTATCTTCATGTGGAGGAATAAACCTCCACAAGCCAAGTCAGGCTAATGAGCTTGTTGGTGACTGAGCACAAGAGGCTCCAGGCGGACATCCCACTGATGACTTTAATGCACCTTGTCTGAAACCAGCCTTGAGGACCCAGCAAACACATGGCTCAGTGCTGCATAGTCTTATGAATAGTAATGAAATCCAATCAGGAACAGAGGCCTTCGGTTTTAATTGAGCTATCCTTTAAAGGGCTGCTTTGCTCAGTGTCAAGGTCATGTTCTCCTAGCTAACGCAGTTGCTTTATGTGTGTAGCAGAGATAATAGGCACCGGAGACACATTGAGGACAAGTGGCATACGTACACATGAAAGAAAGGAGGAAATCTACGGAAAGCAATCATTGAAGTATACACTATAGACCTTCCCACTGATAATTGGTTTAAATTATTAAAGCACATAAGAGGTTATTAACTAGAGAGAGTATAAATTACTTTTTTTTTCTTTTTTTTTTTTCTTTTTTTGCTGAGCATGACTTTTCAAAGTCTCCAAAACTTCCATGGGGAAAAAAACACACACACACAACAAAGTTTTAAAAGTCATTAGGAAAAAAATTTCTTTTACAATTTATCTCCACAGTGAAAGCAGATGCTTCATGAATTTGAGATCACACTGCCTTCCATGAGAATATGAAGTAGAAAGTGGTATTTAAATAATGCTAATATTGCTCAGGGGCTGGCTGGCTGTGGCTGAGTCCAAAGATTTGGGTTGGTAGGACCTTGGGACTGAAAACATCCCTGTCGGACTAAACAGGTAGCTGAAGACACATGCTCAGAATTTCTGGCAAACTCTAGGAAGATGGCTCTGGAGCAGGCCTGTGTCAGGATGGAAGGGCATGTCACACAGACACCGTGGGAGGGACCTGAGACCTGACTGTATCACCTCCACCAACGTGCAGGAGCTGTGGAGGAGAGTTGCTGATCCCAGGAGATTCTAGGAAGGCGCCCGACCAGAGCAAAATGAGTGACATACATCTTCCTTCTCACTCTCCATATGCTGATTTATATCCCTGTGCTCCAGGCCCTTCCGGACTTTTCTGCAAATAGGTCTGATGAGTGTGTTCTTATCTAAGGCTTTTCCAATCTGCTGGGGCTCTGAATTAGCATTTTTAGGATGTACTGTTCTGGCAAGAGACCCTATATCTAGTAAGGCCAATTATCTCTTCAGATTCTTAGTCCCATCTTTATTCATTAACTCCCATCTCCTCTCTCAGAAATGAGCTCATTTAGGACCTCTTGCCTTTTCTTTGAATGACTTTTCCTCCTTGTGGCCTAAATCCAGGATCCGATTGCTAGAACTCCCTCTAGGCCTCTTCCTTTGCCCTATGGTTTCCTCACCTTCAACTTTGCCCATTGTTAGGGCCCTCATTGGAAGAATGGAAATGAAAGCAGAAGTGTTCTCCCCTGCCACCCAGCCAAGCCAAGCCCAGCTCTGTCTGTCCTGTCAGGATGACAGGTATGCTACAATTACAGAGCTCTGTAAAGTTCATGATGTAGCTTTACCTGGGGTAAGAGGATATGAAACAGCATCACACGTGCATGCACACATACTCTAGTTGACACTTCCCACCAACCTTTCTTGGAACTTCTTTTCTTTTTGTGATTGCTCCTCCCGCAAGTCCAATCATATTCTTTTTTAAAAAATATATGTGTTTTATTGAATTTTAGAGAGAGAGGAAAGGAGAGAGATAGAAACAACTATGAGACATGTCAGGAGAGAATATGGGGCATCTCAGACATTGAAAGACAGAGAGAGAGAAACTGTATCCAAGGCCTAAAACTGTGTTCACAGACTGGCACCAGAAACCTTAGTGAACACTGAAGGTGGTACAAGCCCCTACTGAAAATACAGGAGCTCAGACTATATGAGCATTAGAAACATTAAATAAAAACACAAGTGATAAACCACAGGACAAGAGAGCAACACAGGGTAGCCTCTGGCAATATATGAGCAATTACCAGGTATGTGTACAGTTAAAATGCACTGCTGGATTCAGAAGTAAGGTACTCTGTAGCCTGAAATGACCATAAAAGAGTTCTTAAAAAATGTGCCATAACTTTAGCCTACAGAATAAAGAGACTGATAAAGATCAAAAGAACAGATATAGCATTGTGGCCTAGGGCGTAAGTGACAGCAAAATGGCTGAAAAGAAGACATACAAGTATGTTTGATAAGTTTGACTACTTGGTTATTACACAGACCTGATAAACGAACGTTGATCAAATGTGCTGGAAATGTTATTTTATTCACTGCTCTGGTTTTCAAATTGAGCATCCAGTGTGTGTTAGACACTGTGCTTGACGCTGGGGATGTAGTGGTGCAGGTGACAGACAAGAGCCCTGCAATCACCAAGTTTATATTCTAGTGAAACAAATGGAATATAAATATACACATTAGGCAAACATAGGTGGCTTCAAGTCTGAAGGAGAAAATTAGTATCATCTGATGTACTAGAGAATGACTAAATGGTAACTGTATGGAATGTTCGAGGAAAATCTCAGTGAGTTCTTTGAGCTCGGAGGAGACCTAAGTAACTAGAATTATGCTTGTTCTAGGACATGATCAAGTGGAAGAGCATTTCATCCAGAGAGAAAAACGGTGTCCAAGGCCTAAAACATGTATTTCAAAAAATGAGTTTGAGGAAATAAATGGAGACCAGGATGTCTAAAGCATCGTGATGAAGTTGCACACCAGGTGGTGGAACTGGCAATTCCTGACTAGTGAGAGACAGTTACTACATTCTCAGGGATTTTGTGAATCAACTGACATCACTTGAGTAGCTTGTTATGGTGAGAGTATTTATACCCGAGAAATTGGCAAATACCACAAAACAAGGATTCCCTCCAGTTCCTGGCACCTCCCCATCCCCATTCAGAGAGCCTTTGTTAAACATTTACCAGCACAACACAGGATGGACATGAGAGAATAAGTGAGGAAGCTGGAGACGTAACTAGACATAGCACTGAAGGCTTTATAAGCCAAGGAGTTATTGTGATAGGGAGCCATTAGAGGATCTTAAGTAGGACACGGACATGACCTGACTTCCATGTGTAAAAGAGTTTGGTCTATATTGCAGAAAACTGTAAATAGCTAAAAGGGGAACTAGGAAAATGAGCTGGCAGGCAACTGCATAGTCTGGATGAAAATTGGCAGTGGCTGTGACTAAGGTGGAGAAGAGAAAATGAAGAGACAAAAAAAATGTGAGACCTAATATAGAGGTAGAGTCCACAATTTTTCTTACTTGAATTTCATGTAGAAATTGATGGAAAGAAGAGGATAACTTATGAGAGTTGGCTTGAAAAACTAGGTATATGGTAGTACGATAAACTGAGAGGCAGAGACTGTATGTCAAAGGAGAGATAGAGTGAGAGATTGAAAATGATATGCACCCTGCTAAGTTTGGTATGTCTATATGACATCCACCTGGAGATGTCAAGTAGAGAGTAGGCCATTCATACTTGGATTGCTGGGGAGAGAGAAGAACCAAAGATATAGTTTAAGAGTCACTGAGATGACATATAGGGTAGATCAGAGAGAAAGAGTTTGAAGCGAGAGAAGAGCATTGATCAAAACAGAAGTAGAGCAGAAGGGAAGAGGCCAGTAAGGAAGAGGGAACAGGGACACATTCGCTTGGAGGAGAACCAGGAGAGTCTGGGGCCATGATGCTAAGAGAAAAACAGCTCCAGGAGGCTTGAGTAACTTTCATGTGGATGCTATTAGAGATCACATAAGATAAGAAGGTAAAAGTCACACGGTTTGGTAACAAAGGGATCACTAATGTGCTCCACAGTAGCAGAGTTAATGAAGAAGTGCAGACTATGTGAAGCCTACTTGGAATAAGTTCAAGAAAGGATTTTCAGTGAAGAAGCAGAAACGATTATAAAAGGAGGATGATAATAGCTGTAGGAGGATGTGAGGTCAAAGAGATGTTTGCTTATTTTTCTTGGTAAGAATAATGAGGATGTGTTTATTACTAACTAGAGGCCCGGTGCACTAATTCCTGCATGGGTGAGGTCCCTCGGCCTGGATGGTGATTGGGGCCCATCAGGGCCAACTGGCTTGGGGGAAGGACCACTGGAAGTTGGCTGGCCACAGAAGGTTGGCTGTAGGAGCACATTGAGCACCAGGAGGCAGCTCCTGCATTGAGCATCTGTCCCCTGGTGGTCAGTGCACATCATAGCAACTGGTCAACCGGTCATTCGATTGCTTAGGCTTTTATAAATATAGATGGGAACAATCCTATAGAAAGGGAAACCTTGGAAGGAGGAGAGAGATAGCAAAGTCCTTGAAAGAGTCAGAAAGAAGGAATTGAGAGTGCAAGAGCAGGGTTTTCAGTTCAGTGGTTACTAAACATTCCCAATGTGCCATGTTTCACTGCACAGGTTTCCGACCTCACATCCAAAATATTTTCCAACATCTATTTTCCCTATTGGATTCAATCTGGTTAAGGACTCAGACCCTATTTTGTAAGTGTTTCGAGTCCCAAATTCCAGCCCAATTTCAGGCACACAGTAAGACTTAATACGTATTTGTTGGATATGTGTTGAATGAGACTAAAAAGTTTTAACATAAATTATCACCATTAGCAGTTTACTTGAACATTTGATTTAATTATAGCATTCAAGAGATAGACAGAACTAGGAAAATATAGACAATTTCAATGACAGCATTTTCCTTCTTACTTTAAATGTGACTTGGACTGACAGAAAAAAAGGTTGGGGCCAGATGGGTGTGGGAGTCGAGTTGCAGCAGAGATAGCTCCTCTATAAGTCACCAAAGAGAAAGAAAGCTTTTTTACATAGAACCCAGTTTATTTTAATTCTTGACAAAACAACATGTAACCTCAGTGTTCTGTGGCACAGTAAACAGTGTCCACCTTTTCGTGTGCTGAGTGTGTCTTCTCTAAGACGCATCTTCATCTCCTAGACTTCCCTGGAAGCATACTCCACCTCTGCCAATGCATGCGGCCCCTGAGGCCACTGAGACCAACAACCACTATTTTTCCTAATCCCAGCCCTGCCCCATCACCAATACATCTGGTGTCCCTTAAACCATGTGTTCTCTCCTCTGGAAATTTTTAGTATCCAAATTCTCCTCATCTTCCATCATCCAATTCAAGTCTCACCAACCCTAAGGAGCCTCCTATTAAGGGAAAGGAATCTATCCAATTGTTTAAATTCTATAGTATTCACCGAATCATTTAGCAGTTGTCAAATAACACTTGATTGAGTTGATTTTGCATAAGCATGGGTGTGTGTGTGTTTTTAAAGAGAGAGAGAGAGAGAGAGAGAGAGAGAGAGAGAGAGAGAACAAGAGATTCCTATCTTTCTGTGAGAACTTGACCTTACAGAAGATAATATGTGTCCATAGACAAGACAAGGTGTCTTTTGCTCCTCCACTCTCAGCAGCCAGAGAACAAAAACAGAACTGGGTGATCCTCAGAAACTCAGTTGTAAGGGTGCCCGCAACATTTTTGATTGTCTGCTATATCAACCACATGTCCCTGGTAGTAAATTATTGACTGTTTTTGAAAAAAGTTATATGTATAATTTAACATAAATAAGTTATGAGGATATAACATACAGCATGGTGACTACAGTTACTAATGCTATATTCCATATTTGAAAGTTATTAAGAGTAGATATTGAAAATTCTCATCAAAAAAATATATAAGCATATACATTTTTATCTCTTTTTGACCAAGGTAATTCAACCTGTGTGATCTGTCACATGACATAGCATCTAGCAAACAATCCCAGGCCACCAGAGTGGAGGTGGCAGAGCAGTGGGGTCACGTTCAGAGCTCACAAAATGACTTCCGAAGGCCCGGAACATTCTTCAGTCCTCCCAGAACTGTGTGATCCTGGGAAAGTCACCTCCTTCTCCGGGTCTGGGTTTTTAAAATGAAAGGTTTTGAATAGATGGTCCCTGAGGTCCTCCCAGCTTGTCAGCCCACAGCACTAGGGGTGTGAATGAGATCTGAGCTTTATCACTATCCTTTGATCAATAATTTCAGAGCATGCTCTTTGCTGACATGCTGTGCTTCCTGGAACATCACTGAAATAAGGTGGGTGTCATATCTCCTTTGATTCCACAAACATGGACTGGAGTCATGAAGTGTCCTCACTGAACCTTTCGACAAAGATCTCGGTTTATTTCAGCGGGGGGCAGATAAATAGTTATAATTAAGTATCTTAATATAAAGAGGGACAAAGAATATTCAAGTCGTTAAATTAGATCATATCCATGTGTCTATATGGCACCCAGAAATCATTCTCCCATTAGCGACCGGCTTTCACTTAGCAAAAATGCAAATGAATTTACCAACCAGGGCCAAGCTAGAAGCAGAGCTGCACAACTCCCTCCCCCCTCTTCAATGTTGTCTGGCTTGTGGGGGCTGATGCAGGCTAATAGCTAGCAGTACCCACAAATCACTTGCAGATATAGGCTTTGTTGTTTGCCAGGGCACATGCCCTCTGGCAATCTCTCCCTGTGCCCACCTTGGCAGCAAAGCTGGCTGCCTTTTCCTATTTGTTTCCTTGCTCCTGTTGGCATAACGTGGGTATTTGTTTTACTAAAAGGTTTGCTTCGCTCACTTGGTATTAGGCTAAGAGATCAGATATACACAATGATTTGGCCTAGAGGAGCTTTTTTCTGATGCTGCCATTTGTAAGCGAGCAGTCAGTTCCTGCAGGGATCTGTGTTGCCGGAGAAAAACCACTCCCGGCCTCATTGGAGTTTTATGAAACTGGAGAGAGGCCTGTGAAACCCTTTATCTGCTGCTACCCTGCGAGTCGAAGGAGATTCTGCAGCTTTTCCCAGAATTGTGGAATCCCAGGATCCAGCCCACAGCTCTGCCACTTATGTCTGTGAAACGCAGTTCCTATCTTGCACTTTGGTCCCTGTGACCTTCACCTGTGGCCCCCAAATTCACAGATTTTGTCTTAATCATGTCTGCATTGAACACTTCAGGGCCTGTACTTCAAGAAGGCCTGGTCCACTGCCTCTGGAGGACTTTAATGCCAATGTCATATGCATGATTGATTCTGGGCTCCTTATCTCTAATTGCTGCTTTTAAGAATTGACCAGAAAGGTGAGCACTCACATTTTTGCACACAGAATTAAATTCATGCGGTTTTGATGTTACTGTTGTTGTTGAGAAATGCTGCAGGACCCAGTTTCTGCCTATTTCTGAAAACTTTCTGTGTGCTTGCCAGCCCCGAGGCTCAGGACTGTGTTGCTGTCCATCAGTCCAAAGGACTTAGAGTACCTAGCATCTGAAGACATGGATAACCACAGACAAGCACTTCCAGACATTCCTCAAATATTTAAAGAACAGTCATGTTTCTAGTTCTGTGGATAAATGCTATTTGCCTTCCTAGAGATTATAGTTCAACAGGAAAGACAGAGAATTGAACAGACACAATTACTGTAAAATATACTAGGTACTGCGGGAGGCACAGTACATGGGGAATGAAAGTCTATGGCGATCACACCGTCTGAATGAGCGAGTCAGCCCAGAATGACTCTTTGTGAAACATTCTAAACCAGGCCTTGTCCTCATGTTGATTTCTTCTTTTTTTATGCTTCTGTTAAACCAATATCATCATTGAATGTAGTGATGTACATGTATACATATACCTTCTCTCTCTCCCTTTCTCTCCACCCCTCCCCACACACACACACATATGAGGTCATCCCAGTTCAAAGAACATAGTTGGTAATTGAAGAAAAAAATACAAAATCCCTGCTCCTAAGGAACTTTTAGGCTACATATTAAAAGCATTACACAGAAAACACAAATATGATATGAGGGCTTAATAAACAGATTAAAAAGAGTAGGATGCATTCTAAAAATTAGTTTATTACCCTAACTGATTTGTCTCAGTGAATAGAGCTTCGGCCTGTGGACTCAAGAGTCCCAGGTTCGATTCTGGTCAAGGGCATGCACCTTGGTTGAGGGCACATACCCAGTAGGGGGTGTGCAGGAGGCAGGTGATCAATGTTTCTTTCTCATCGGTGTTTCTAACTCTCTATCCCTCTCCCTTCCTCTCTGTAAAACAATCAATAAAATACATTTTTTAAAAATAAAAACTAGTTTATCCATAACTACAACTCAGGTAAGTCCAGAAAGGCTTCATGTAGAAGGGTCATTAAACCCAAGCTGTCAACTTCATTAAGTGTCCCCTGAGCACCTTCCATATTCCAGGCCTCACAATGCAAAGGACAAGACAGGTGGGGCCTGCATGCCAGGATGCAATTAAAGCTCCAAGGAGACACACAGAGAGGCAGGATTGTTTACAGTGCAGCCTCCATGCTCAGACTCTTCAGATCCCAATCTTCACTCTTCACCTCACAAGCAATGTGACCTTGGATAAGTTTTTCATCTGTAAAATGGGGACAATTGGTACTACTTACCTGACAGGGTTATTTTTTTTTAATATATATTTTATTGATTTTTTACAGAGAGGAAGGGTGAGGGATAGAGAGTTAGAAACATCATTGAAAGAGAAACACTGATTAGCTGCCTCCTGCACACTCCCCACTGGGAATGTATCCACAACCAAGGTACATGCCCTTGACCGGAATCAAACCTGGGACCCTTCAGTCCGCAGGCCAATGCTCTATTCACTGAGCCAAACCGGTTAGGGCGGGTTATTTTTTATTTAAATGAGATAATATAGTTAAAAGTCTTAGTATAATTATTAGCTTATATAGAGTGTCAATAAGTAATAGCATTCTTTTATTAAAATGAAGCACATAGTCTAATAGAGGTTCTCTTATATTTTCTTCCAGGGCAGGATAACTATAATTAGCTGCAAAATAATGGTACCTAGCAGAACAGAAAAATTCTTCTAGACAGTAGATATTGCCACTAAGAGGTACTCAGGCATGTAACTGAACCCCTCTAATGATCAAGGAAGTAAATGTATCTTAGAAATAGATTTGATTGACGTAAATGCTTAATTTTCTCTCCCATATCAATGCACTGTGCACAGCATGAATTAATGCTGCTCCAAGCTCACAGACATAAGAAGGTGGGTAGCATATTCATGACAGCCATTTGCCCTAATGCTTTCAGTCACGCGATTCTGTCCAAGGCTGAAGCCTCTGACTCCTACAAATGCACCATTTTCTGCTGCCTGTTCCCATTCAGTAATGCTGGGGATCCTAAGAGTTCTGTCAGATTTGTGCCGAAGGTATTTTCTAGGTTTCTAGAAGCTTTGCGCAATAGTAAGATTCCTCTTACTACTAATAATAGTAGAAATTCTTAGAGTTATTGTGGGGAATAAATGTAATATATAAAAAACATTCAGGATAATATCTGACACATAACAAAGATTATCATTATTATCAAGAATTGCTCATATTTTTTTTCCTAATTTAAACCTTGGAGAAATGAGAACTAGGTCCTTCCATGCGGGCCTTTGGATAATAATACCACCATCATAATTTCCTTGTGGAAAGTAAACGTTGTTTTCTAAGAGGCAGCTTCTTTCTCACTGTTTTCCTGCTCCTTCTAGGGCCCTGGATCCACATCACAGGAATATGGGTGAACCCTGAGGAGATGAGATATATGAGTTACCAATAAAACTCCATGTCCCAGGAGTCCCCAACGTGGAGTGCTGTTGACAGAGCTGAAGGAGAGTCTCTGTCCATTTGCTCACCAGCCACTTAGCAGCTGTCCTCCAGGCCTTCATGGCTGCATAAGGACCAGGGACAGAGTTCAAGTCCAGTACCTAGGACCTGATCTGTGTGCCACTTAGCCTGGAGCCAAGAGAGAAAGGTGTATTCCCCTCTCAAAGCTACCAGTTTGCTAGGGAAAATGGTACAGAAACTAACTTGCAAGCTCCCTGAGTTCCTATTTGTTGGCTCTCTCCTAGGCGTAGCAAACATGCTGGATTGGAAGTCAGGAGATTAGCATTCGGCATGGCAGCCTCTACCACTAACTGGCTGTGACTTGGGGCACCTTCCTTGGACTCTGGGATATGTGAGTCAGCATCTGAGTGAGACGAAAATAAAGAGTCCAGGGGAACATGTGAGGCTGTGATGGACTCCACTACACAGAAAGCAGCGAGACATGCCAGCAGAGAATCCGCAGTTTCCAAACTGCATCTAAGTTCTTTCACAGTTGAAGGTTATGGGTTGACAAGTTAACTCTATAACACATCTGTGATATTTGGCAATTAAAGACAATTACTGGTGGAAAAAATCTATCCAGTTACTACAATAGAAAAATCTAAGAGTCTAGCCATATATCCACCTATTTTAAAAGTGCCCACTTTTTTCTGAGAAATGCATCAAAATTATTTTTGCATTGGCCTCTGTCATAAAGTAATAACTCAGTTACAAAAAAAAAATCCTAAGGAAGGTTTTGGGCAAGCTGAGCACTGGAAATAGGAACTTCTGCAATATTTAACTTTATGGCCACTTCTCAATCTTCCCTTATTAAAATTGCTTCCACCTCTCCCTAGAAATGATCACATGTCTGGGGCTCCATTCATTGACTGGTTTGCGGTGCTGGATTCGGATGTCACTGTTACTAAAGTTGTCCATTGCTAGGCAAGTGCCAAACTCCCAACAGAATATCAAGCTGGACAGCAGAGAGTGGGCCCATCCCTCTGCACACAGGACTGCAGACTTCCGAGTGTGTGCAGAGAAGAAAGCTCGCAAATGGAAGCCTGTGAGTGCATCCAAGGAGGGGACGTCCATTACCCTTCTGCGTCTCACATCATCACTCAGTGAATTTTGTTCATTATCACCAACTGTACATCATGTATTATTTTAAAATAGTGCATTTGAATCTTTACAGTTATGTATCATTAGCACCTACACTTAGATCTGGGCAATCTAGAGCTGCATGTCTCTGACAATGAGTGATTATGAAACAGATTCATGTTTTAAATTGTATTCATTGTGCTCAACACTTCACTGGGAAAAGAGGAAATCTTAGTTCCCAGGCAAGGAACGGATAGTTGCCGGATGATGGATGGAATGCTGCCATCTCTTGGCAATCTAGCACAGAGGAAAACAGTTTTCAAAAAAAGGAGTTTGCATTTTTATTGGCCGAAGGCAATGCCGTTATGAAGCATAATTCTCGTCTTCTGGTGTCAGAACAATCTATAATTGCTGTTATTATTTTTAGCATTTAATGCTTACAATGCATATTGAAGCTACTCCCTGACAATAATATCATATTAAAAAGAATCCATCACATGGTTTCACTGGTTTAGTTTTCACAAAGCAAGGTCTAAATTAGGTCAGGCCCAGCATTTCCTCTCACACCTCTGCTTTTTCTGCATCTGCGTTCACTCAGTAAAATTCACAAGCTAGGCATGACCCATTTGAGTTCTGTGCACCATCTAAATGTTCTCTCTTCCAGCATCCATACTTGTCACAGAGACAAGAAAATGGGGGAAGGGGTGCCTCAGGTGGGTTTTTGGTGGGATAAAAAAGCTGGGAACCTGTGGTTCTGCCACATACTCGTCCTACAACATTGGCCAAGCCAGTCACAGCTTCTCAGTTTCCTCATCTGCAAAATGGAGACAGCCATCTCCATTTCCCCTATCTCAGCCTGTTACTATAAGGCTCAAGTAGAATTGCAGATGTGAGCATGTTTTACAAGGAGCAACACTGTATGGACATCAAGGATGATCAGAGTTCTCCAGGGGAGATTTGGTTAATGATTATAGGCTTGCACTCGGCTTCCTTCATTTTCTCAGAGTGGAGCATCTGATGACACCATTAAAATAATATGAACAAGCCGATAGACATATGGAGGTGGGGTTATCATTCATAAGCTGTCCTGTCAAGGAAGTTGTCAACGCATCATGTCAATTCATGGCTCTAAGGGGGAACTGTGGTCACCCAGATGCATAGCATAGTCAGCAATGCCTGGAAGGTTGAGGAAAGCATCCTGCCTCGCTGTCCTTGTATTCATCCTGTTCTGATGTTATATCCACAATATATCTTTCACAGAGGCTGTCACTCATACAGCTACTTAATCACGTGCTGTATATTCCCAAAGACTGGGACTTCCTGGGTTTGCTAATATGTGTTTCAGGAGAGCTTAACACTATACCTGGGGTGGTATCTGTTCCATAAGTATGTATTTTATTATTACATTGAAGCAAATTAAATATTATCAACCATTCACCATATTCTGGGTGCCAAAGAGTCAAGAGGAGTGAGTTAAAATAAATTCTGAGGGCAGTCTAAACACTGAAATGTACCCATTTGGGGGGAAAGTAGAAATTTTAGAAGAGAAAATGAATTAAGAATGCCATAAAGCAGTATGTTGTCTGTATTTTTCTGAAGTTTGAAATATTTTGATGGGATATAGAAAAATCTGGTTCATTTGGGAGCAATAGGTGAGTTGAGGAGAAAGGGCCAATTCTGTGCTTTGAAGGCTGCCCCTAGCTAACCACTGAGATGCTAGATTGCACTAGGAAAAGAATATTGCTCAGAATAACAATTTAATACATTCACTCTAATCTGTATATGTATACATCTGAAGTATTACATTATGAGCTATTTATTCAGAGGATCATGGCACATTTTCCAGAGAATGGCAATTAACATAAAGAAGATTCTGGGAAAAGTGATGAGTAGAAACAGAAGAAAGTGAGTCGCAGGTTAGAAGATAAAACAGAACTTTCGAGATAGCTGTCAACTACAGTCAAATAACAGAAAACTTTCTCCATGAAAGAAGTTGAGGGTTGCTGCCTAAGCCCAGAAGGTAAGAATTAACATCATTGGCAAAAAATGACAAGGAAGAATCTTCTCCATCTTAAACAAGACAAGAGCAATCAGAACTTTCTAATGGGAATTTCAAATGGTGCAGTGGGCGGTCCAAGGTGGAGATGAGCTTTCTGCCCCCGATGTATTTTAGGAGAGGACTGAGTTTGGGGACCACCAGCATGGTGTTGACAAGATTCCTTCATGGGGCAAATAAATCCTTACCATTTAAAAATAGATGTACAGTATAGTTTATTCAAATATATATTTATTAATACTATGTGACAGATTTGTTATTAAAAATATGGCTTGAAACAGGAATGGGGAAAGGAGAATCCTCAGCAGTGAAAGAATAAAGCAAATTTGCAAATCTTGGCAGAATCCCCAGATATGAGTTGTAGCTACCTGCCGCAGGGTCAACACTTATACCAGCTCTATGGTGTCACCTGTAATCTATAGGTAGGGAGGTCGTCTTACATATAATCACTAAAGCAGTTCTTCATCAAGGTGAGTTTGTCTTATATTTAGATAAAATGATTATAAGTGTTTGCTTTTGAGATTGTAACATCCTCTGTACCAGCTCCCCTGCCTAGAACATAATTAACCTGTCAATCCACCCTGCAGTAATAAGTGTGACAGACAGGAAATATATTAGCAAGGAACTTTTGTGTGATGTGCTTTCAAGCCCTCCTTTATCCTTCAACTATCATTCCTTTTAATTAGCACTTGGGTAACAGCATATCTTAATGAATTACCATATTACTGTTATCAATAAAAATTATTTTGGGTCCAAACTAGTCATTAAGATGAAATGTGTAAGACCTACTCTGGATAGTTTATAGAGAGATAGTTGGAAATTAAGTCGGTATTCTGTATATTAATTGTAAATGATTCAGGGGATTCTCAGACGTATAAATACGTATTTACTAAACATAAAGATGTAAATGTATTAGAGATAAAAAAAAAAAAAGAATATATAAATGCATTCATCTGGAGAGAATACACTGCTGATATATAAAGGAAGGCAGATGGAGCACACACATTTATCTCTGCTACCTCTCTAGAAACCGGACTAAAACAACAGCAAGAAGATTATTTATATCCCAAAAGGAAGAGAAGAAAAGACGATAATGAACAAATAGTGTGATCAGAAAAGCAGGATAATGAGTGAATCTTACTTATTAGATATGGGCACATTGAACACTCACCTGGTGGTAGACAAAAACAGAGGAATAACCCAAACTACCCCCACAACCATTCTCCTGTAAGTTTAGGAATTGTCAACATCAGCATTCTAGCGCAGGGGGAGGAGAGTGGGAATAAGAAAAAAGGTTCAGTAAAAGATTGTATGAGGAGCGGGATTGGAGATCCCCTTCTCTCCTTGGGTCAGCTTCCCATGCCTGTTAGTAGACTGGAGGTAGCAGTGTCATCCTTGGACAGAAAAGACTAGACATAGCTGAGAGCAGAAATATGATATGATACCTTTCTCCCATAGGCTCTAAGGGTGTCAACATCCAAAATTACAAAATTGAGGCAGAAAATTTGCAGTCCAAGAGAAAAATCCTGAAAGTTTCCAGTGAAAAACCTAACCACTTTCACCTAGAATCAAACTTACACACACACACACCTGATTAGCACCTAATCAGGCTTTTTATGCCATTCTTTTAAATGAGCAGGTAGAAAAAAAAATCCAAGTACATTTAAGGACAACATCATGCATAAGACAAAGAACAAAACAACCAGAATATCTTCGAGGAAAAAAGGAATCATCTAGGAAAGAGAAACTTAAAAAAAAAAAACCCACTCTAAATATATCCCTACTGAAATCAAAGAAGATATTTCATTCTCCAAACAGTAACAGTGTTACACAAGAGTATAACCATGAAACAAGGAGTATTGATAAACAAAAGAAGACAAAAATGAAACCTGAATAAGTAGATAGTTGTGAATATTTGTAATTATCTTCCAGAAAGAAGAAGCAAGAGTTGGAGTTAGCAAATAGACATTAAAATAAAAACAAAAAAAATTGATTGCCATTTGCCCAAGAGGTTTCATATATGTAATATAGAGAAAAAAGTAATGCAAAAAAAAAAAAAAAAGCTTCCCAGATATGATTATGTGAGTTCCCAGAATGAACAATTTCATCACAATCCCTGCAAAATTAATAAAACATACTACAGGGCACAGCATCATGATGGTTTAACAACACTAGAATAAAAAGAAAAATTTAAAAATTGAAGAGATAAAAATGTTTTAAAAAGCAGCTACTTCAAAGGAGGGAGAATGAGAAAGGTTTCAGACTTCTCAAAAGTAGACCTTGAATTTAGAAGATAAAGAAACACAGTTTTTGAAACTGTGAGGGAAAAGTATCTCACATTGTGAATTCTTTCTCCACCAATCCCTGCCTTAAGTATGAGTATAAATAAAAGCACTTGAAGACATACAATGTCATATGATTTGCCTTTGACGAACCCTTTCTCAGGAAAGTGCTAGAAGAGGTGCTACACCAAAGTAAGGAAGTAACCAGGAAATGAGCAGACATGGGATCTGGGAATCAAGGCAGATAAAGAAAATCTCCAACTTGATAATAGAAAGAGATGTCGGGATAAAAGCTGCATATCAAAGTTAGAGACAAACCAACTCAGATTAAAGGACCAAAAAATAAAAAGACTCTTCAAGAAGATCAAAGTGATCAAATACATACTGCGTTTTAACATATTGAAAAAAATATGCATGCATTACTGATAAAGATTTAGGGATAAATTAGTGGTAAGATCATGGAACACTAAACATACAAAAGATAAGACTATTCTTAATTCTTGGGAAACCAAGAAGTTTTGCAAGAAAAAGTAATCATAGCATAGTGCTTGGCTTAATGACAGACAACACTGACATGGTCATGATGATGCCATGTCCTAATTCTAATTTGACTAAACATATGTCATAACTACAGGCCTGGTGCACAAATTTGTGCATGGGTAGGGACACTAAGCCTGGTCAGCGATTAGGGCCCATTGGCTGGGAAGAGGGACTGCAGGAGGTTGGCCAGCAGTAGGAGGTTGGCTGTGGGAGTGTACTGACCACCAGGGGGCAACTCCTGTGTTAAGCATCTGCCCCCTGGTGGTCAGTACACATCATAGCAACCAGTCATCCAGTCAACCGGTCATAATGGTGGACAGGTCCTACCGGTGGCTTAGGCTTTTATATAAATAGATTATAGTTGTGAGATGGGAAGTGAACATGCGGAAGTTGAGCAGTGAAAACAAAAGTAGACAGAAAGTATTTCCTCTTCTCCAATTTCTATAGCTTTCCCCCGCCCCCCTTCAAAACAATCTCTCTCTGAAGGAATCTATGCCTCGCACCCCCTCATTCTCCTAGTGAGCTCTCCGTGGTGCTGACTGCAGTCCTGCCCAAAGGAAACCAAGCAAACACTTTTGGGAGATAAAAGCACATTTAGAGATAATCTGTTCCAATGTCTAAAGTGATTTGGGATTTTCAGTGACTCAAGAAACACAGAATATCTCAGATGCTTGATAGAGAAAAGTTCAACTAACTTATAAATCCATTTAGCTCATCATAATGCTGGTGTTGGTTGGGGTGGAGGCAGGGCATTCTATCAGTTTCTAGGGATGAAATTCAAAACCACACTCTTAAACTCCGCCTCAGTTACACCAATGATAATTTTGAAGCATAGCACAACATTTTGACACAAATCCATCAGGCTCCATTCCATATCTTAATCCTCTCTCCTTAACAGACAGCTTTACAGTCCTTGGTTGCTTCTCTCTTTTTTTATTTCTAAAACTTTATTGCAATATATTGCTTATGCTACCCACTAAAGTTTACTACTCCCTTCTCTATCTCCTCTTTCATCTTCCTATCTAAAATTCCACCTTTTTCCAACTACCAATATTTCTTATGTTACAGTTAAGCAAATAGGGTCCTGGAAGGGATGTAACAAGTTAGTATACTCATTAGCTACCTGGATAATAAGACTTCCCTATTTTGGAGTCTGTCACTGTGTAGCACAGCAATATCCTATGCAAATATAATGTGAGCCACATCTATAATTTTAGATTTTCTTTTAGCCACAATAAAATATTAAAATAACCAGGTAAAATTAATTTTAATAAGTTCTTTGATAGGTGTAGATACCACAAAATACTGCTATTGCAACATGCAAATTATAATCAGTAATGTGATGTTTTTCATACTACGTTTTTGAAATCTGGTATGTATTTTACACTTACAGATATATAAATTTGGCTCATCCCTTTTCAAGTATGAACAACACATGTGGCTAATGGCCACTGTATTGGAAAGTGAAGGCATAGAGTCTAAGAAGCTGACCAAACCTTCTACTCTATAAAAGCGAAATAGTAAAATTAACCGTTTCTCCGAGCAGGTAAGCCACGCCCACCAGCCAATCAGAGCGGCTGTATGCAAATTAGCCCAGCCAACATGGAGGCCGCCACTCACGGACCTGAGTAAACAGCAGTTTCCATTGCGGCAGGAGCGAAAGTGAAGCTGCGCCCGCTCTGCTTAAACTGCCTCTAGAGAAACACACCTTTGAAACAATGTAACAATCATAGAATCCTTGGGAGCTGAAGGACACAGCAGCCCCGGCCTCACCAGTAAAAGTAACAATTGTTTCGTTATAGACGCGGCGAGGTGAAGCAGAGGGAGGCTTCCTTAGTAGTTAGAAGGCCGCCTTAAAGAAACAGTGTATCAATTATAGAAGATAAACACCAGACCTTAAAGGAACAGCATCAATTATAGGAGATAAACCTCAGAACCTGGGTCCAGCCAGCCTTGCTGGGACGTTGGGTCAATGGGAGCTGTGGGCAGCCTGAAAGCCCCTCACCCAGGCTGGTCAGGCACGCCAGCAGGTGGACATCCCCCGAGGGGTCCCAGACTGCGAGAGGGCACAGGCTGGGCTGAGGGACCTCCCGAGTGCACAGAGTGGCTGCAGGGCGGGACAGCGCAGGACCCAGGACCCATGAGTGGGAAACAGGCGGCAGGGTTGGAGGGCACCGGGAAGCGGGTAAGAAGCAGCAGGGGGTGGGTGGCCTGCTTGGTGGGCTTCCCAGGCCCTTTGCGGGGCATCAGGGAGCGGGTAAGAGGTGGCAGGGGGTCGGTGGCCTGCTTGGCAGCTGTCCAGGCCCTTGGAGGGGCATCAAGGAGCGGGAAAGAGGTGGCAGGGGGTCGGTGGCCTGCTTGGCAGCTGTCCAGGCCCTTGGAGGGGCATCGGGGAGTGGGAAAGAGGTGGTAGGGGGTCGGCGGCCTGCTTGGAAGCTCTCCAGGCCCTTGGAGGGGCATCGGAGAGTGGGAAAGAGGCAGAAGGGGGTCAGTGGCCTGCTTGGAGGGCTTCCCAGGCCCCTTGCAGGGCACCAGGAAGTGGGAAAGCAAGGTGGTGGGACGGGGAGCGGGAAAGAGGTGGTGGGGGGGGGGGTCTTGG